>JAPYYW010000778.1:0-63056 GCA_030522545.1 Cremastinae sp. A BG-2022a
CATTATACGAAATTGTAGGGAGTATACGCTTAGAAGAATTGCAAAACATCTATTCAAACATGCCGAAACGGAAAAAGCGGCCGCGTTGCTGCTCGTATTGTAAAAATTTTAATATATTTAATAGCCGATTATGGTGGCTCTGATGCTTGGCGCCTTCGCGGTTAGCATCAGTTTATATTAAATTCGAGTTCTTAATATTTGAGACACTAGAAAAAAGAAAGTATAACGATCACCGCAATAATTAAATACCTGTCAAAAGGTGGTGTTCCAGACAGGAGCGGAGAAAAATTTGTATTTTATCTGGGATTCCATTCGGAACAACCATCAACGACGCTATGTGTTCTCTTTTTTGAATCTCCATTGTTCGCTATGTGGTTATACCACGTGACGACTATCGTAATCTCTGAAAAAAAGGGTATTAGTCGCGGGCTCGGCGCCATCTCCCGGGCAGACCGGGTAGCGCGCGGTCCAACACACCCGGGAATGAGAAAACATTAATCTAGGCATGTTTTGCAATCTAGTGCGACCCGCGCCGCAATATTCTCACGCATTTATGTCTCCGTTTGTATATAAGCGAGGAATCCGTGATTCTTCGTAGCTCCTATGTATATATTTTCGAGAACGTTATTGCGAAGGTTATAGCGTGCGCATCGCACACAATGTATATACACAGAAGAGCGGCGCGAGTGCATTATTACATCCGTCCTATTCGCCCGGCGTCTCCCATCCTCCCTGATGGCGATGCAGCCTTTCCGCACCTCTGTCTTCCAGTCTACGCCTCATCGTTCTATACATATGTATTTTATTTCATACATACATATATATACGCGTTTTATTTCGTACGAAAGAGAACGAAAGCCGGAAACGCCTCCGAGATTAATATTTCGACGATAACGATTTAATTTCTATCTCCCCTGTCACACGTATACAGAACGCGGCCTTTTTAAAGCGGGACGTCTATGGCGCATATTAATTTCTAACCCTTTCCGTTTTTGTACCCGCTGTCGGGAAAGTTGATTATTTCTTCGTTCTCATTCCAGCAGACCGCAATTTTCACAATTCACGATGTTGACGACGAATTTTGAAGAAAAAGACGATAACAAAAAAAATTCTTTGAAATAGAATGCATACGAAGGAGTGTTCTTCTATTTCGTCCATTATCGTCATTATTTTTTAGTATCGAAATCGCCCCGTCCAAGCGCATGTTTAAACGGCGGCGGAACTTTTTAGCGAATTGTTCGGATATCTTGAGAGGAAGAGAGACGGAAAGAGAGCTGCTGGATGGGTTAGGAGATGAGCAGAAAAATTGGAGGAAGTAACGGAGTTCGGAGATGTAGTCGAGGTAAAAAAAAATACAGAGAGAGAGAGAGGAAGAAAACAGACGCATACACTAAGCCGCCCAATCAATGAATGGACCGCCGGGGCAGACAATTCCTCTGTGTTACAAAAGAGCGAGCGACATTTTTTCCTTCCACGTTCTCCTTTTTCTCCTTTTTTGGGCTTTGCAGTTTCATTACCGGTAATAATGCAAATGAAAAAGAAATCTCGGAGTCGTTCCAACAGGCGGGCGTGGTTCGCAACGAGGCAACTCGAGTAAGCGGACAGAAAAATATTCTTATATACCTAGATAAAAAAAAAATTCGTACATACACCTATGTTTATAAAATTGTGAGGACATTCCGAGTCTTTTCGATTATAGAAATTATGGTGAGTACCGTGAATGCACTATAAAAAACGATCCATTTACGGGCACTTTCAAAATTAATCAAATACTTGACGAAAACGTATCTTCTGGAGTACATATATACAGTGAAAAAAAAATCTTGTTGCGGAATGACCATATACAAAGTTTGGTTCATCATGATTTAGTTATTTCCATCAAAATAGAATTTAAATAAATAAACCTTACATGATTCAATTAAAAAATAAATGGTTATAAGTTAATTGTATATATGATGGATTTTTCTTACGAAGGGATGAGGGAATTTTTTAAAAAAATTTTTCATGATCAAAAATAGTTAAATTACTTGTATTAAAATGTGGAAGCACACTAGAATATGCTACTTATTGTTAGTTTATATTCATAACATAGTATTATTTTGACATTATAAATTAAAAATTAAAAAAAAATGAAATCGTCAATTGTGTTGAGCTTACCGAATACTAGTAGGGCAATTATACACATTCTTTAAATATTTTTCAGCCAAAAAATTTCCCCTTGTCTCTCTAAAGTAAGAAAAAACCATCATCTACACAAATGTCAACGTTATGAATGTTTTTCGATTAAACTTGCAAACTTTAATAGAATTGACGATAAAAATTTCCATAATTCCCCGTCGGGATAAGTAGATAGAGACAAATGTGGCAAGACCTCATATACGTAGGTTGTAATTTTTCTTACAATTCATACATCAAAATTTTGCGTATGCATCATCATAATTCTATGTTATCGGTATGTAATTTTTTGCTATGAAATGTTACAAAAAGGAGAAAAAATTTGTCTATTTTCGTATTTTTTAAAAATCATCATATTTACTCCGGAAATTGAAAAGATGTGAAGTCACAATATCTGGATGTCTTTCTCCGTTTTTGTTTTTTAATTATAAACTGGAGGAAATGCATCTCGTTGAATAGTGCAGGTCCGAAAGCCTAAATAACACACACGTCCCTGATGCCGTTCGGCCATCTTGTTTCGTTCGTGGGGTTAACGCGACGGATGAGCAACGATGCGAACGACGAAGTACGGCAACTTTGAGTCAACGGAGCGTGCACGGGGGCGCAGTGACGTCTGCCGACTGAAAGCGCAAGGTGCGAAGCGGAAGTATCCGCCGCCACGCGTCACCACTGTCTTTTTCATCCGCCAGAGGGCGAAGAAAACTTTTCTCGCACCTTGTTCTCCATCCAGGCATTTTTGTTTATCGCTTCCTTCTTCGCGCATTATTCTTATTGCATGTTACTTGCTTTTTTCTCACAGGCGGTTGCAATCTCGACTCGTACTCTCGGCACTGTGATTTTTTTCATTCTACAATCGCTCCCAAGTGTGAATTGGCCATGCATTGTCTTTATTCTTGCATCCGAATCTACGCAAGGGGCGCTCCACCTTCAGGAACATGATGATGCAACCTACCGAGAAAAATCTGGAAAAGATATAAGCTTTGCTTCTTGAGCAGCAACATAGAAAAAAATTGAAATGAAAAATATACATTTTTCTTCTCGAAAGTTTCACACCTCGTATACGAAAAATAAAGTTATTTATTGATAACTTCAAAATTAATTGACCATTCGTTACTATAATAACAAACGTTATCTATTATAAGAAATTATCATGCAAAATTTCGCAATGAAAAAGGAAAAAAAAACGCTTGTAAAATAATCTCACCGGTATAATACTTTTGTAGCTATCATTTTATTTTCATGTTACTCATTATTGCAATAATCTGTCAATCGTCGATATGACACCTAAGCGACGAATTTTAAACTACAGGAAAACGTGTCTGAACTCAGAAGTAGAGAAGATTTATAAGAAGGGATCCCATAATACAATGGCGAATTATTGAACATTTGTATTGGTTAAAATCTGTCATAAAAATCACTTAGTTACGAGATAATAAGAGTCGTGTCTCGAGTCGCTATCGCGACTCATGATATGAATATTTCCTTTATCAAAATGCATCATAATTGAATTTATTACACTGTAAAAAATTTCGCGGTGTTAATCAAATTTTATTAATGGTAAAAGGAAATGGTGTAAAATAATAACATTGGTGTGTTTGGTAAAAGATGTTGAGCGGTCTTCAAACAGGGTTAAAAATCGATTTTTTCAGCAACAGGAATGGGCAGAGCTCGATATTTTCCTGAGAAATGAAAAGTTTTCAATGGATAATGTTTCTTGCACCATCAATAAAATAAAAGCATCGCGTGTTGAAAAATTTTCATTTCTCAGCAAAGTATCGAGCTTCGCCCATACCTGTTCAGCAATAAAACTTTGAGCTGAAGCTTGGCATACCAAAACATCATTTTATGACCCATAATCCAAATATCATTGAGCAAATTCGTTCTTTAGGGCATCTTTGATTAATCATGATTAAGGGAAAGGATAATTATTTCAAGGAATTGATACTTAAATATAAAAATTTTAAAATAATTGCCAGAAAACTTGCTATACTCAACATCAACGTTACATCTATTATGAAAAATATTAGTACCCAACAAATTTTTTTTAAATAACTAAATTTTTTACAATGTATAATTCTGGAGGGTTCAGGAACTCGCAATGGAAGGCTCTTGAGAAAATCTTCCCTTTCCTCCTCCCCCTATTCCCTATGAAAAACTTACAAAATTTAAACAAAATAACATTGGTAAATTCGTATTTCCACGTGGGGTGGGGGGACTGTTAGAGAGGGGGTTAGAAAAAAGTATAGCAACAGAAAATACAATATTTCGTAATTGCAGAAAACATATAATCATCGGTGCGTAAATTTTGGACATTGTGCAGAAATTCTGGAAGACCAAAAAGGAAACAAGGTTTTTCTCCGATTGTTTTTCGTTAGGGGTATACGCACGGGAGATGAAGCAAGAATTCACTGAATGCGAGCGTACGTAATTAGCTGTGCACGTTAGTCGCTGGCGGAGTTTATAGAAGTTGCATCGAGGCCGCGCGCGCGGATCGAGTGTCGAGAGGATGAGAGTAGAGAGAAGAATCTGCGTTCGTCTGGGTCACACGTATATATGTAAAGATTACGAGTGTGTACGGGTAAAGTGATATAAGTATGTGTATATAAAAGCAACACGAATAACTCGGGATGTGTGTTGAAACGAAGCGCGGCCCGGGGATCGCGGGGGCGAGAGTGCCCCGTGCGGTAATGTTTGCTCTACCGGTGCTCCGAGTATAAATGTGACTAAATGAATCCACTAACGGGGTTGCTATTTGCCGGAGTAATGGAAGGGGTAATTAAAACCACCCTTCTGCGGAAACGAAGTAAGGGACGAGAGAAAGGAAGGGAAAGAGAGAGGGTTAAAAGGAGGGAGGGAGGGAGGGGGGAAGCGAGCGAGGATAAGAGAGAGAGAGAGAGAGAGAGAGATTTGAAGAGATAACTCCACAGGGCCGGGCTTACCGCCGTCATCATCACCGGTAAACCACTGTGCAGACTACCCTTCCACTTTTCCCCAAATCGTGTATATATACTTATATATAGACGTCACGGCGTACAAATATAGACGCTTTGCCGAGCAAACGCACAGTGAGCCTTTCCCCGATTCTCATTCAACCTCGAAGGCGAACTTCTGCTCCGAACTTTCATAACGAGTTCTCGAAACAAACGGAATTCGATAATTCTTAATCAAGTACCGTTTATTCCCCGCCCATCTGCGCCTTGACTTGATGAAAAGTCCTGAGAATATCAAATTTATCTCCCGATCCCCGGCGTAAACGACAATATGGCTACGCGGTTTTGTCAATATGGCGGTGCTAATTACTTTTTATCAATGTTCATTATTTGACATTTGTAATATATGGGGACGAAGAGGATGCAATTTAATAATATTTGCCTGAATTATGCTGATGCTAAATGCTACATATAGGTTTGACACATTCCAATACACATTAGTTTATATTCTTTTATATATATATATAAAGAATTTATTGAGTGTGAAAATGTTAATCCGCTGTTTTGATCACCGACCAATTCGGCTGATGCTGAATCGATGATGACAAAATGGTGACGCGCGCTGTCTACGAAATGGCGCCAATGTAATTTCCACAGACCTACCCCCGCGCGTATATCTGGCACTCTCGTCGCTGCCACATCCAGAAAAGAGGTTCCGCGTGCATGTGCGCTGTTACGTATAGCTAGTTTTGTAAATGAATGCTAATTACAAAGGTCTCCGCCGCTGCACCGACACAACTCCGCCTATTTTGTATGCTCGGATCGTTTTTACGTCTACATTTAATTTACCATTTACTTTGCATTCTCTGTCGCTTTTTTGCCTCGTTCTCTCTGTTGCGAGTCTTTACTGGCTCGAAATAACAGCGAAAAAAAAGAAATTTTCCGGAGCGAAGAAGAAAAAAGTTGATGCATACGAAAAGAAATGAAAAAAAAAACAAGACAATTATCTCGGTTAGATTTTTCCCCTCCTCTCTTTTCCACTCTTTATTCCGTTTCGCTTTTAACTTTTTCCAACATTATCTTGCGGTACACCGATTCATGAGACGCGCATTGTGAGCTCGTTTCAATGGATGTACGCTAATTGCGACGTTTAATTAGTCTCGCTCTCAACGTGCGCGCTTATATCCGATCCATTTATCGTATTAGCGACGACGAAAAGCTACTTTGTTTCCTCACGAGATTTTTCTTTCTCGAGGGGCTCCGATTTTAATTAATTAAATTATTAATTAGTCAATAGATTTATCGGTTGTCGTTGAAAAGTCGAGTATATATATACCTATATCTCTTTATTTAACGTGTAAGAATGAAGAATCAGCTTCGAGAAGCGAAAAGCAAGGTAAAATAAAATCGAGACGAGAAAAAGAGTAAGATGAAATTGGCTTGATGAAAGTGCAAAATGAAGAGGCAATAGTTGTTTACTGAGTAGTTACGTTTCAGCAGTTAGCTCTCTCGCGGATTTGCCTTACTTCCGGCCCGGGGAGAAGAAGCAGGCATAGAAAACGTGCGGTCAGCGAGGAAGCGTCTTCGCTCCTGAAAACGTCAGAGAAAGAGCACGCCCGGTCGAAAGTTCTCTCGTTTAATTACCGGTGAAATATCGTTAATTAGCCAGGCGCCCGTTCCTATTCATTGATGGCATGCCCACGAACCGCGTTTCAATATTCTCCCGCATTTTCGAAACCCTTCGGCCTTTAATATACTCCAAAACTGAACGATATATACAAACTTGGCTGTACTTATTACCACTTGCAAACGGGCGTAACTCCTATCGAGTTAACAATTCGATCCTCTTCTTTTCGATTCTCATCATCCACATTCAATCGCTTTCCGCATTCACCCGCAACGTTTTCTCAGTCAACTGCGTTCATTTATTCCCTCTTAATTCAAGAATGCTTGAATCAAACAAAATATACATTTTGTGAATTCAGTTTATTCTTTCTTTAAGAATTCTTTTATTCACGCGGATATATCTTTATAGAGCTTGATGTAGAGAGAGTGTCGTTGTTTACTTTTTTATTTTTTTATTTTTATGGATCTCGCAGTCGTCAAATTTCTGCTCTTTCTCCGGATGCTCAAAGCCCGAGTTCGATCCTGTTCGAATATACAGGGAGGCTGGCTAGCACAAAGACGCGTATTTAGCTCGTTTACAATTTGAACGAGAAGGGCAACATCGGTAAACCCTAGCTTGCGCACGAGCTTCGTCGATAGGGCTAAAACCGGAAGGTGGAAGCAGGGAGATTCTAATTAATCAGCTAGTCCACCGTGTGTGAGCCACTACAGACGAGAACACGCTCGCGACCCCAATCTGCTTCGCACTCGGTCCCAAGATTTGGAAGGGCGTTTTCTTCTCTTCTCCTTTGAATTTTCCATCTCCAGACCACTAACATCGTACAAAAATGTTGTCTCAAAAACACACCAAATCTCTTCAATATTTATTTAATTAAAAACCTATTATCGCCATGTCTTTAAATATTTTTAGGTCTTTTTAAAAGATATTGTCCCAGTAAAATATCGAGTCAGGCTCACTTTCCGTTCGGTCTCTACTCTCCTCTGGTCGGTAATTTGCGCACACAATATATTACGCGGACATTGAACGAACCAATCGATGCATTTGTAAAAAAAAACCTACTCTACACCGTCATGAAACTGTATTCCCGGATTTTTTTCATTTACATCTTCTCTTTCCGCCTATCGTTGTAGTAACTGTAATTAGCCAGGTCGAATCTTGGCGAACGTGTATTTTCGGCTTTCTCATACCCCGAATCACTCTCGTGTCTATATTTATATTGTATTTCATGGAAATAAGTCTCGTTCGATCATAACTTGTTGATACTTCAAAAATAAATTTATGGGAATAAAGTTTCCAAAAGCATTGGAAATTTAAAGATTTAAATATTTTTTTTCGTCACGGTACAAAAATAATAATAAATACACAGCATTAAAAAATTAACGATAAAAACTCACAAATAAGTGTTCTCTAGAAGTTATCAGGAAAAAATAATCTCTTTTATAAAATCAATCTACAGTCAAATCCAAATGAATCTTCCACTCGAAAAGAAATTGACCGTATGTCAGAAAGAGGGTAAAGAGAATCACGAGAATTTCAAAGAGTCTAAAACAGACAGAGCACGACGCCGATCGGGGTGAACAAAAAGTGAATTTGATTGATTTGAAAAACCGTTGAATACAATGGGATGAAATAATAACATACGCGCGCAAAAGCGAATCTAAAGTTAAAAGGATGATTGAACTGGGAGTGAGATTTTAGGGAGACTTCTTCAACAACCCCCTTTGATTTTCGACTTCGTCCATCCAAATCTTCCCCCTAAAAAACTTGAAGTATACCTACTATGAGATTGTAGAGTTTGCATTGAATAAGATATGTTAATACGGTCAGTGCAATCATCCACTTATTTATTCCTTCGTGTATTCTTTCACTTTTTTCATATTTTGCGTAACAAAATTTGATTTCATTTTGTTCTCTCTCTCTCTCTCCCTCTTTCTATCTGAGAAAAAAATGTGCTCCGACTTGATGATGTGAATAAAACGCAGTAATTGTTCCGCCGAGGGTTGCGGCGAACCCCCGTTGCGAACACAAGGCCATCGCCATTAAATTCTTCACAACAGGTATTTGTAAACACAAGCACGAGGAGTCTGGTGTAAATAACAAGACTATGACGCGTGTACGAAATAATGACCAGCCGCGTTTAACTTTCGTGACGGGAATGCATGAAAAGAGAGGAAAAGGAATATGAATAAAGTGAATGCACGATTGATTGAAGATCCCCTTAATTAATTAAAATCGTGAGAGAAACTTCATCTTGAAAAAAGTCACGTCCTTTTTGATTTACAAAATTCACTTATGGCAAAGATCAATTTTTGTTATTTGTTGAATTGATTTATAAAAATATAAGAAATATAATTTTCGTCAGTTGTTTCATGTTCAAATATCAGTAAAAGTGAATAACTTTTATTCATTAGTAAAATAATTATTAAAAAACGCATTATGAAAGTAAATATAAAAACTTTGAGAAAATATTTCATCGATATTTCATTGAACAATAAGTTTTTTTAATTGCTGAGTAATATAAAATAAAATTTTAAAAAACCAGAAATCAATTGTTTTCAATTTCCAAATTGCTGGATGGGCTTAGAAAGATTTTAATTTCACGACGAATCTGATGGGAAAGTATAAATGAATATTTTTCATCTGGTCAGGAATATTAATAAAAACTGCTCGAAGATTTTTTTCGCTTCCGAGGATCGTGACATTAGTCAATAGAATGGCCTTTTCTCTTTCTCTCTCTCTCTCTCTCTCTCGATCTTTGTCTCTCTTTCGTTGCACGATGCGCAGCCATTGGAGCACGCCAGTAGCAACCGTTATTTCCATCTCAATTAATATTTTAATCAAGCCTCTTGTACGCCGCGTTGTTCCATTTATGCTTGGATGAGCATTAAAACCGTGATGCGCGCATCAGAAACACCAGCCAGAGGCCTCGCCTTTCGTTTCGCAAAACCAATACACAATGCCTATACTTCTATTATTATTCCATAGACCTTTCTCTCTCTCTCTCTCTCTCACCCTGTCCCATTCTATACATACGACTTCCTTCTTTTCTTCGATCCTACTATGCGCCAACTACAACCTGCACATCTCGTTTTTTCATCTCCTCTATTCTCAAAATTCATTGGTTAAAGATGCAAATTCATTTCTCGAGTTCCGTGCACGCGAAAAATGGAATGAAAAATCACTCATCCATCATCCTTCTATACCATTTCTGTCCTGTTATTTTAATTTAGACAACTATTCTTTATAAAAATATGTAAAGATTTTTTATTCATTTCTTAAATATTACTTGAATAACCAAAAATTCAATATTAGAAAATTGAAAAAACTGATATATACAGAAGTCAGTTTTATGGGTTATTCAAAATGAATTCTTGAATTTAGCCCCGAATAATTATCATTTTCGTTATATACGGAAAATTTCCGATCAAATAGGCTCGTAAAATCGAAAAAAAAAATTAAGAAATTCGGTGTATTACACTGAGTCTTATAGACCCATGAAATTTTAATTAGGGATATCTTTTCTTTCTCTTGATCAAATTAACGTTATTATGGGTGATTTTTGAGCTTTTGTGCAAAACGAAGCGAATGGCGAAGGAATTATGTTAATTCATCAATATTTTAAAAAAGTTATTACTACTTATTGAAGATTTTTGAAAAAATGGAAAGGGGTACGACTTCAACGGCCGCTTTTTCCTTTTTGACAGTTTTGACTCGATATTTTTTTATTCTTCTAGATGCATACTTCATATAACTTATATTCGCATAATGCACTCTATTCAATTAATCGATTAGAGGCCTTATATCTTTTTAAATATAGAATTGGATTGCGAATTGATATTTTGCTGTTCTTCTATAGACGCATAGATATTTAATATTACTTCGCATATTCTGATGAATCAATTAGAGGCCTCGTGTCTTTTTAAATATAGGATATTAAATTGTAATATTAAGAAATTAGTTTATATAATAAGACTTGTCACATTACAAAAGAAACTACTCTGGTATTTTTATATTCGTTACTATCGATTTTACTACACTGAAAAAACAATCTTAATTTTCCAAATTAATTTAATCAAAATTTTCCATCCGCATATACATGCGTGTTAAAATTCTATTAAAATTTTTTTGTTTCGAGTGTAAGGTAGAAACCCTCAAATGGACTTTTTCCCTGATACATGTGTTTATTTTAAATACATGATTGTCGAATCAGAGAACGTGGCAAAAAGAAATCATCGATTAGTAATTCGAAATGCCGTACGCGATGCGATCTGTGTTTTCTTGAAGTATCTGCAAAAAGAGCGAAAATAAGGAATAGCGATATCGGTGTAGTAGAGGCGCAAAGGGAGGAAGAAGCTTCTTCGTGGCCGATAACAATAGACGCATTGTACGGACTTTCTAGTGTTTTTCGGTCGAATAGACGAAAACTTGCCAGTTGTGTAGCAAAAAGGTAAAAAACGAGAGAAACGGAAAAAGAGACCGATAGAGAGAGAGAGAGAGAGAATGGAGGGATATTTTTCGTGTTTGAATAATTCGAAGATACAGAAGACACGCTTAAGCTCGACCGAGACGGAAGTTTTGCGGGAACGAAAAGGTGGAAAATTCGAAAGGATAACGGAAAGGGAAAGATTTGACGAAGAGAGAGAGAGAGAGAGAGAGAGAAAGAGAGAGATAATAAAGAGAGCGAGAGACGAAAAAGCAGAGGAAGAAAGCAATAGAAAGATCGAAGAAAGGGAACAGCATTCATTCGAGTTCTCGCGGCGCTCTAATGGCTACGGCTCAGGAAAACTGAGCATCCACAGACGGAAAGGGGCAAGGGAGACGAAACGCTGGATAACGCTGGTCCAACACAAGAATATTCCGACATCTGAAAATTTTCATCTCTCTTCCCCTCGCTGTGCGCGCCCGCGTCTATACCTTCATTTTTTCCCTTCCTCCCCTTTTTTTCACCGCTCAAAAGCCTGAGGAAATGGCAGATGAGTGAAAATGATATGCCGGACAATGGGCATTGTTTACTCCGCGATTTACGGTAGCGCCGCGAGATGGAGCCACACCGGGCTCGGGCGACTTCTTCCGCCCGTCGCCGTGTCTCGCAACTTATTATTTTGACTCCGGCTGCCCGAATTGAAAAAAAAAAGCGAGTGAAGAAAAGCTTGTTAATTTTTCATTCAGGGAGAATTTTTGACAATGCGCGCCGCGTCCCTCTCATATATCCGACTATATACGTGTGATTGCGAACGAAAGTGACGCACGATGATGAATCTCGTTTCGATGTTGCGTTTATTCTCAAAAATTCGGCATCCGGGTTTTTCGACGGCTCGTCTGTGAGCCGCACCGATACACCGTTTTTTAATTCCCAAACGTCAGACTACCGTCGCTTTGTCTCCTCGTGATTATTTCGTACGGCCTCGCGGACATGGCGGACTCGTTAGCGAAATAGCGGAAATCCACTACGTTAGACGTGCTATGATTATCCGGCACGTCCGTGTGCGCGTCACACTCAAAATAGAAGCGGAGCATGTGAGAAAGTGGCCAAGAAACGCTCTCGGTTATATTTCTAGATATAATGAGAAATAGGCGGTTAATCATCGCGTATCGTGACATACGTGCCAGACATATCAGACGATACGTACATCGCGTATATATATCTCGGAATGCGAGCTCCACTGGATTGTATATAATAAGCCCGAGGCATGTTATACTAGCAAGTTCATTCTATATACTCATCCTTCGGATCAAAACGACACCGTGCAGCGAGATATGCGCCAGAGCAGACCTGTATTTGACATATATAGTGCTGCACAATATTCATGTACGTATACTATACATATACATATAGTATAACGAAATTCATGCTGATAATGATAATCTCTATTGAACATTTATTTTTTTATTTTATATACTCATCATTATATCATTTATTTATAACACATATATACGTATTAAGGTGATATGGTCATGGCAGAAAAATGACAAATTTTCGACTCAGTTTTTCTCATGTACAAAGTGGTTTGCGAGTAAAGGTTCATTAAGAAAAGTTGTTGCAAATTGGCTAAAGAACAATATACTCGAAATACAAGGTCATCCAAGGTGACGTGTGCTTGCTATGTAATTAACAAAATTTAAAAAAAAAATACTCACCTAAAAAAAAAACTAAACAAAGCTTCTTCGATATTGTATAAAAATGTGTGCAAAATTTTAGAAAACTTCACCACGTAGAAGATTGCAATGACAAAAATGTCGTTTTTACCAATAAATATCTTGACTTCCACATGGTGAAACCTTCTAAAAATTGACATACATGTACATACGACGGTAAAGAAAGTTTATGAAAAATTTTAACAAAATATGTAATAAACGATACCATGACACACAAGTATTATTACATTTCTTTCACGCTGCTCTATGTTTCATCCGCATACATTCCCAAAAGAGCTACGTGTGTTTTATTTATTTTATTTCATTTTAATCCAATGCAAATCATTCATGTTAAAAATAATAAATCGTGAAAAATGAACACAGAATACGTTGTATTTATAAAATTACATACAGTATATATCCGCGACATGATGAAATTTCGAAAAAGCAATGAAATGAAATTTCTCGTGAGTGATGAGGAGCAAATTATTATTTTCAGAGACGATTTTACACGAAATAATTCGTATAAAGCGAAATTCATGTGTGAAGCATGGATTTGGTATTATATTGTGAAAACGAAATATCTGCTGCAGCCCACAATCCAACACACACGTGCTCATTTATATATGTATGTATATATAGGAAGGAATAATGCGCAACACAATACACGTGAGGGATAGATATAGAAATAATCGGGGAGAAATTTCGCCCCTGAAACGCCCATTGGCATAAAACCAACCAACCCCCTTCTCTCCTTCGATCTCTCTACCCAAAGCCAAAGCTATCTCCCTTATTCTGCTGGGATATTGTATAGGAACTTGTATCTTTCAATATGTACATCGAATTCCTGCACTCCTGTACACGAATATATTAGCTCAAATGGATGTATATTTCAATAAAGATGGGAAAAGTAGTATAATGTGATATATTCGACCAGCGAAGGGACAACGACGGGAACGAGATAGCGAGGAAGCTAAATTGTAAGAAAGAAATAAGGAGAAAAGAGAGTATAAGAATGAGGAGAAAAGTAATTATTGACGAATGATAGATAGAGAGAATATTGACAATAAAAAATCAAGAGAAACGGGGAAAAAAGCTAATTTATGAAAGGGCGATAAGGAAAAAATGAGACGGGAGTAAATACCGAAAACTGAGAGAGATATGGTCGTGGAAAGAAAAAAAAAAGAAGAAGGACCGAGCGCGTGGTGGAGAGTGAGAAACTAGAAATAAGTATTTGCGAGTGAGAAAAAAAAATAAAATAAGAAAAATTGAGGGAGACGGACAGTAAAGGAAGAGAGAAACAAAAAAGAGCGAGCACGAGAGAGTGAGATAGAGAGAAAAGGATATAACGACAATGAAGAAAACGCGCGCGGCGCACATCTGTACTCGCGGAAACAATGAACTGAGAGCTGCTGTATATGCGATTGTGGAACAGCAGAGCGGATAGCATTGTATAATATACCCTGTTGTTCTCGCGCTCCTCCCACTAACGGAGCGATCCCCACTCTTGGATCACCGGCGCGATTACTAGTACAACACGGTAGCACTAGATGGCGCTTGTACCGCCTCTCTCTCTCTCTCCTCCCCTCTTCGCTCTTTGAGGCGAGCAAGAGCCATTCGCGAGCAGATATACAACCCGAACAAAAATTATTTTAACAACTTGAAACAAGTGTTTGTATATCAGTCCGAAGGAAAGAAATTCCACTTTCATCAATTTTATTTTCATTCCAATATTTCAATTTGTCCATTTTTTTAAATATTTTAACATATATTCGTCGAAATTATTAACCAAGATCTTTTCATAACTGCTATGAAAAAAATTTTTTTTTGTGTTTCATTTTTGTATATTGAACTTGGGTCCACTTGATGTTTACTTTTACATTGCAATCGAGTTTGGATGTAATTTTTGAACATTGATATAAATTTATTCAAATATGGCAAATAGTTTTTAGAAGAAAAACGTTGGATAAATGGACGATCAGTAGAGATCTCTTCTACTTTTCACGATAGCTGTACGTGCACGCTGGAAAATATGTTTCCCCGTATATCCGTGTGCAAAAGATAAAGGGACGAGAATCTCGTATCTGTTGCTGCTGTTTTTATTCGTATTTTTGCCCCCGCACGCGCGTTCCGCCGAGAAGAGAGTACGTTGACTAATGCGAATCTTTTTCCTTTGTCGAAATTAGCTCTTACGTGCACTGCGACTACAACGGATAGAGGATAGGAGGCAAAAACGAACGAAAACAAATGAAAGAGAAAAAATAGGATTCAGACAATGAAACAGCATGAGAGATATTACCTCACTTTGTACTCTCTGTTCCTTTATTTTCCGAATTTGTATAAAAGCAACGCCGAAGAAAAAAATATAATGAATTTCTTTATCTGTGCTCCGAAATGTAATATGCTCCCAAAATATTCCTCTTCTAAAAGTCTCCCATAATTCGAAGCATGATGAAAAATGTGTTTTGCAACTATATTCGATGGTTAAAAAAAATGAACTGGCACCGCAAACGCGTTTATTCTAACCCTTTCCAAAAAGGTATTTAAAAAATACGAATAATTTTGATTAGTTTCGAATCATTTTAAAGATTATTAACATATAATATTCTTTTTACATCATCAAATTTAAAAGTTCAAAATTCATTCTCATCATCATCCTCTGTTGTATTATTTAATCGAGACTATACTTTTTTTACTCTAGAAGGCAAGATATATCTCAAAATCCCCTTGATTAATTCAAGTGAAATTTGTATAATACACACACACACATATTCTATACATATAATATTATGTGTCTAAACGTAGCATCAAAAGTATTAAAAGTATAACATTGGGCGTTATTGTGCTACTGTTTTACTCACAACATAATATTAAATCTTTTTTTGATGAAGTTGCGTTTCAGAATTAAGATAAGAAAATAAGAAATACAAAAATAAATGATACTTATACATAAAAAAGATTGTGATATGAAAAAGTTGTAATGAGAGAGAAAGAGAGAGATAATGGAGATCGAAAAGCGGTAGCTTTGAAAAAAGTGAGCCGATATAAAAGTGCGCGGAAACAACCGACAAAGGAATAATAAGCTAATCGTACCTATGGTCGAGAAATCGGTGCGCGAAACGCGTGCACAAAACTCGTCCGCGATTTCGGAGAATGAGAGGAGAGAAAATATGAGATGAACGACAAAGAGGGACGAGAAACAACGGCGGGAGAATCCCGGTTCTCTTTATATCGGCGTTATCCTTTTTCCCCTCGAGATGGAGCAACGCAATCGAAGGAAAAAGAGAGCAGATGTATATAGGAAAGGGAAAAAAAAGAAGACGAGAAAGAATAAAAACAAACGACAGAAAAGTAACCACGGCTCATCCATCTCTTTATACGAGCCCGCGCATAAATATATACGGCGCGCCTCCCTAAATACATATATTTAAAAAATCCGCCAGATTTTTCGCGTACATACGTATATTCGCATCGCAGCGGAGGAGCGGGGATTCCTTTGCGAGAAGAAACTCGGCCGTAGAATCGATTCAACAGTTCTTGTTCCCGTATATTTCCAGTTATATATATTATCGCTGCATTATTCGAATATACTTTATCTTTTGAAACATAGCGAGGGGTGAGAGGGAGAAAGCTTTGATTCCCTTCATAATGGAAAAAAAAGGAGAAAGCATCGAGAGAAATATCTCGGGACTCCGTTTCCGCACAATACCGATATTTTATGTTTCTATACTCACGTTTCCACTTTTTTTTTTCTTTCTTCTCTCCGACCAGTTATCATCCTTCCCTCGGAAAACGAATGTACTTTAATTCAGTCCCGGTTGAAATGATTTTTCTTCATTTCCAACTGAAAATTTCAATTCTTTCATTTCATCGCTCTAACCCTCTTCCAAATTTGCAAATTTCATTACACGAACATTTCTAGAACAGAATTACCTGCATAAAACGTCACAAAATTATAATTTTTTTTTCATACATATGCAATTTTACGACCATTTCTTTCATTGTTAAATGAGAGAGACGGAGGGGAGGAAGGATATTAGAAAAACATACCGAAAAAGAATTACGCAGAAGCAAATTCGATTTGATCGAAAAATGAGAAAAATGCTATACGACAGGTATATGTACAGAGAATAATAAAAGCATAAATGTATACGTAATGCAAGGCATGTGCGCGAATGTACAAAAGAAAGAACAACGAAAATAAGTACATAGTATACATATATAATACGAGAGAACTCAATCTCGTGTACGGTGCATTGTCAAAGGTCCTCGTTGTAATGATAACGGGGTTGAGAGAGAGAGAGAGCTTTTCGGAAGAGAAGGGCTCGATTTTTGCAGATGAGAGATATCTCATCTCGTAATGTGCTCTGCATTGCTTATGTTGGGGAAGAGATAAAGAGAGAGGGCAGAATAAATGGAGAAAAAAAGTAATAAAAGCGAAAGAAAAGGAGGGAAAGTTACAAAGTCGAATGAGAGAGAAAGAAGTGTGCAGTGTAATCATATATGATGCGACTGTATTTATATAAGGGTCGAGGCAAGAGAGTGCGGGAGGTGAAAAATGAATGGAGAACGCTCTCAGGAAGGATAAATCGAAAAAAAGGGGGAAAGGGGATGCACGAACGTGTATTTTGAGTCCGCTGTTTAAACTTATTTCATACAATCACTAATTATTTTTCAATAACAATAACACGCATGTACTACACTAAAACTAACATATTTCAAATCTTTTTAAAAATAGGCCCACTATACGTTTGCATACTTAAAAATATTATTTTTATATGTATATGGAAAGATACATTTTTTTCGTACAAAAATACACATGGATGTATTTAACACTCTTCAAAATTATATTTCAAAAATGTATAAAGGATTGTTATCAATGCACTCATCTGCGAAAATAATGCATTTATCTGAGAAAACACAATTTTTTCCATGACGCGGGAAAAAATGCAATTTCGTTTGGCTGATTTACGTAAGGGCGAATTTATGGAAATTTGGGCTGAAACGTGACGGTACTTACGTCCGTCCGAGCCACGCACCTTCGTACAACGATTCAGGAGGGTGGGTTCGGACGAGACGGGAGCTCGTAGCAATGGAGTGTTGCGAACTCTTCACAAAGAGTACTCATAATGTAATCTCTTAATGGGGGCCACCGGGCGTGCCGGATACCAGCGAGGGCGTTGTTGCTCCGACGAATAAAAACTGTGACACACTATAACGTGCATACATTTCCTATTCATTTTTTTTAAACTCCGGATATATAATCTCGACTCGAAAAATCATTTAGAACATTTTATGAGGAAGAATAAATAAACAAGAACAACATTATATTCACATTTCTCTATATTTATAAAAATGGCTTGTAGGGTAATTTCGTGACTTTTGCAATAATTAGATGAGCTCCATTTGCATATACGTTCGAATTCGTCGATAGTAAATAACCCACAAAACTCCGTTATTCATTGATTTTTGTAATTTTTTACTTTAATCATGGTCACGTTTTTATTGTGTCAGAATAAAAAATGTTTTTTTTTTCAAAGTCATCCTAATTTTTATAAAAGGTCACTTATCTGAGACTTTGAGTATTCTCGAGTTGGGTGCTCATCAGTAAATTTGGCATAAGGGGATACAACTGTTTCCTCTCAAAGTTCTCATTATCCGAGTTCACTTTATCGCGATCAAAACATTCTGTCGCTGTTAGTACAATCAAATACTTGTAAAATTGACAAAAGTTCTTCCGATAACAATAATCACTGTATTTCAAACAAAAATATTTTTAAATCATGGTCAATAATAAATTCCAAATAATTTTCTAATCTATCGAGAATCCTTATTTATTCATTGACGGTCTTGCAGTTTCCGATTTAAAGACTCGTTCTCTTACGCATATTTTCCATTTTTGTAGAATTTTAACTTATCAATCATCGATAAGCTCGCAAATCTGCATATCTCCACTACAAAATAACTCTATTTGTCAATCTGAATTTAACTACCTAAAATAATCCATCTGGTAAATTTTATTCTATGAAGTTCATTTGGTTACTTGTTGATTATTTTTATGCTTCTCTTGAAACTGTAAAATCTTAGAAAAATACACGTTTATTTATTTCAGAATCGTTTTATAAATTAT
This sequence comes from Cremastinae sp. A BG-2022a, assembly GCA_030522545.1. Classification (NCBI taxonomy): domain Eukaryota; kingdom Metazoa; phylum Arthropoda; class Insecta; order Hymenoptera; family Ichneumonidae; species Cremastinae sp. A BG-2022a. Next base: position 18,998 of record JAPYYW010000778.1, read on the forward strand.
TCTTCTAAACTTCATTCAATTTTACAAGTATTTTTCTTATCTATCATATACCATAATTTTTATGAACCGGATTGGTATGTGAAATCTGCCCTCGCGCGGCTTTTTCGACTCGTATTTGAAGGATCATTTTGATATCAAATAAAAATAATTTAGTCAAATTTTTAGCTTTTTTGTTCGAGTTTTTCATTCAAGCAAAACCCCTTTTTCGATTATATATTTTTTTAAATAGTAAAATTCAAAATAATAAATGGTGATTTATTTCCCAATTCTTAAGAGTAAAAGACATTAAAAATTACTTTTGTAATGGTTCCCCAACGAATAGCCGATTTTTGGCAAAAGAAATAAAATGTAAATCTTTTTTCTTAATGCCATTTTGATAAGATTGATAAATATTGTTACATTATTTATTATAGTAAAAGTAATATATAGAGCATTTATTTGTTTTGAGAGTTACAAAATATTCGTATTTAAATAAAGTTATGACAAATGTTTGTTAATTATTTCGTCGATGAACCAACGGTCGGTAAACTGCAAATGGTTAGCTTCGAGAGAGAGGAAAATGATTTTTCCTTGTTCCATCATTTCTTGCAAGCCAAGACGATCCTCCTTGTATAGTGAGGAATCTTCCAGCTTCTCGATCTCGTCAGCCTGACCACTTTTATAAAAACCGAACCATTCCGTCTCCGGTGGCTGTACCATCGTGTCCTTATCAAACTTGACCAAAACTAAACGATTAAGTTTTTTCAGATTCTCTTTGTACGTTTCATTAATCGTGAGCTCATTGTTTATATCGGCAAGGAAGATCGACTTCCTCCGATACAGACCTTCGTTCAAAGGATCGTGCCAGTACTCAGCCTGGACTAATCTCTCCTGCACAAATCTGAAAAAATCATGGTTAATGTACTCATAGACGCATACAAATTTTTTTAGAAAATTTGACGTGTAATTTTTAGATAAATCAACTCCTCAAAAAGTCTTCATTTGATTTTATTATTTACGACAGCTATAATTTTTAAATTCAAATAATATATTTTTTTTTTAATTAAGAATGCTCATTATAATGTTTCTTTTTCATAATATTCTCGATTTTCTCCTCTTTATAATCGCCTATTTTCAGATGTCTCAATAATTATTTCCTGCAGAAACGATCATGCCCCGATTTTCTCGAACATTAGGATGTACATAACAAAAACCCAAAAGGCTTTTCTTTATATGGCACATTTGTTTGTTATCGATTTTTTTTAACAAAAGCGCATTTTTCAAGCATTTTCGCTCATTTAGGTATTTATAATTTTTCTCAAAATTCAAAATATCTTTCCAGTCTTTACACAAAAATGAACTTTTTTTTATTAGTTATGTAAAAGAAATCAAAATTTCACATCTAGAACCCAGAGTTTGTGCTTCAAATAAATAATGTAAATAAAAAAATTAAAAATGTAATTTTTAACAGTCGTACATTATTTTAAATAAGATTTTAATTGTTAGGTCATTACTTTGTGTAAGCTGCGTGGTTGAGAAGTCTTCTCATGTAGTCGCATAATTTGAACTCGTATTTAAGTAGTTCTGGTTCGTGCGAACTTGCACAGTTAGGTAAACCATAAACACCCTGGTGCTGACCACCGAGAGAGATCAAGTTGATCATCGGTGGATCAGGGCAGCGTTGAGCCACGGCGCGTCTAATTTTTAAAAAATCATATCTCCATTTTTATACATAAAATATACAAATATCTAATACAATATATGTGCATGAAATATATACTGAATAACTTGAAGAAATCTATGAAAATATTTGAAAATTCTATAAGCATTAGGTATATTTAAAACATTACTAAATTACAAAAATTGTCCCCCTTGAGAAAATCCGATAGCGTTGTATCCGCTCTTCAACTTTGGATCATTTTTGAGCTCGCTGCAAACCTGATCAACTTGCTTGTTCGCGTTTTTCAAGTAACTGTTCTCCACGTCCTGAACGGAGAGACGAATAAGAAGATAAAGAGTTTTAAAAAGTATCGAATCTCGAATGTGTTCGAAAGAAAAAAAAAAAGATTTTTATTTACTTCGATCTCGTTGCTTCCGATTCGAATCGATTTCACGTAAATATTGGGTATTCGATCCTCTATAATGTTCTTTATTTGTCCAAGGCTGAAGGAAAAACAGCAACTATCCCCTAGAATTTTATTTACCGGACGATATTAAAAATCGTACAGCTCCGAAAAATATGTAAAATTGGGAACATTGCTTTCTCTGAGTTATCATTTTTCATATAGTTTTATAGTAGGTAATCGCAATGTGAAATATTTTATACGCCGAGGAAGTCAGAATATGAAAAAAAAAATAGAAGAGCAACGAATAGAAATGATTTTACGCAACATGATTTCTCCTGCAAATGCGATAAACTTTCGCTGACACTGCAGATTAGTGGCATGGAATCGTCGAAGCAGGGACAGAAGAAAGTTACGTCGAGTTAATATTGTTTTTCTTTTACAATTGGAAGAAAATCGATAATTACGTACCCATTCCGTGCCAAAGGACAACCGGCGTGGGATTGCTGGATTCGCTCGCAAACGTCCAGTCATTGGTTATAATAAAAAATAAAAGAAGCACCGAAATTTCGTAAATCTTCATTTTATTCTTTATTTCGAATCGTTTGTACGCTTACGAACTTTGCTCCAATACAGCTCGATGCTTCTTTTCTCGAGCGACCCTTCTGATCCAGATTACAACACTCGACTGGAATTTAACGAGTCGATGTGTTTTGTTTTCTTGCGTACGCATTCGAGAGAAACTCGCGCCACGGACGGATTCGATGGGAAACCAAGTTCGTCACAATAATATTATCGATCTCAGGCATAGTCGTTTTCTGCTCCAAGTACGAGCCTTCGAAATATACACCTTACTAGGTAGGATAAACGCACCATATCTCGGCCACATAAGACCTTTTTTCGGCCCCCTAGAGGTTTTATTTTCATGAAATTTAATCTACAAACCAGTATAGTCCAACCAAAATTTTCTATTAAAATAATAGTCGAGTGGCCGAGATTTGGTGCAGGCTGAGATTAGGTGCACCCACCCTATAATAATATTTTGTTGTTTTCTTTTTTTGAAGTAATTCTCTTACGACTCTATTAATGGCACTTTGCTTGAAAAATGTTACTTCGAGAATAATATAGAGACGACTCATCATCTCCACTCAGAGTCAAAATGTTACTGCATGAATTATTTACAATTTAGTTTATTATATCACAATGAAGCGTATATAAAATAGACGTGGGACGATTAATCGCATTCACGCAAGATTCGCGTGCATCATCGTACGTTTTTTTCTGAAAGTTCACACGCACTCGTTGAATATAAATAAAAAGTATATGAAAATTCGTAAAAAGATGTTGAATAAGGCGGAGGTTAACGTCAGTCTTCGCGAATTTGTATTTCTCGCTCAAATTTTTAGGCTGGTTGCCAAACTATATTAGTAGCCCTGTTATTTATCCTTGTCTCGTTAAAATTCGTCAATGCGAGTGAATTTGGTTAATCTATGCTACGCAAATCTCCAGAGTGTCTTCTGAGAGAGCGAGTGTGCGCACGGCGGGCCATCTCAAAAAATTCCTTGTTAAGTCCGTTTAGCCTCTTTTCCAATCGCAAATGATTCAGGAATCTGTCCTTCTTCGATCGCGAGAAGTGCCCCCGGCCGATGGTTACTCTAAACGCCGCTTCCTCCGCTGCTGACATCGCCCAAACTTCCGGTTCTTCGTTCGATCGCGCCTCCATTACTTCCGACCCTCTCGACTCGACCCCCTCGCTCTCATTTTTGTCCTTATTTCGCTCCGTGTTCGATAGATTCCCTCCAGGACCATACATAAATTCTACAAAAACCAAGAAAAAATTCTCTTATATTATCTATTTATTTATTATATATATAAAGTAGATGGGTGATTTCACCCATGTGAACTTGATCGTTTTGTCACCGCTTTTCCACGAATCTGATCGGCTAGCGATGACGCGAGTTCGATCGTTCAATGAGATTAACTTCATTTTTTTTTATCTACTCTGAAATTTGTGGCTCGAATTATATCTGTTAGTTTGAAATGTCAAACATCGAAACGTCAAAACTCGAAGAACAATGCAACTAATTAAAAATAACCAGAAAAAATACAATAAAATGTAGTTATCGATACGAGAAGCAGTTGATCTTTGAAAACTATTTTCTAAAAGTAAGTGTTAGCCCAACTTGTATTCTGTAAATTAGTAATCATTTGAAATTCAATAAAAATCCTCAATTTCATTTAACAAAATAGACAATTGCTTTTATATAATAAACATATTGATATTTATTACTTAAAAGTAGTTTGTTTTGTTAAAATGATTAAAAAGAGAATTTTTTATTAGAATATCAAACTAAATATAGATAATAATATGAAATATAAAAATAATATTAAATATAATGCAGACTAATTTTTTTAAATTACAGAATTAGATTTGAATTGAATTCACATTCGAACACAGTTTTATATTTTTTTATTTTTAATAGCAATTGCAGGAAACATTAAAATCGATTTCTAATCATGTATAACGGGAAAAAAATTTGACTCAGTGCCTCATGACACGATTATTAACTGATTAACGAAAATTAACGTAAAATTTGCCCAATCATTCGAAGAGGAAAATATAAGTTTCGATAAACAAATCACGCAATAATCATCGGAAAAAAATAACTTTGGGAAAAACATCAGTTTATTTCAATACGAAACGTTTAGAAGGCATTGCAAAAGAAAATTAGACCGTCTCTATCAGTATTCGAACACAGTTTTGACAACAGTTACTTTGTACATTAAAGTAAGTTATATATAAAATTTCTACTTCAGTCAATTCATTTATATGAATTGTAATTCGTTACGGATAATTTTGAACAGTTTATTAAATAAATAAATTAGAATAAAAATGTTTCGTAATCATTTTTTTATTGCAAAAAGAAAAGCATACCCAACAGTTAGGGCACGCAAAGCGTGCGTTTAGGAGGCCTAGTATATAAATAAAATATCAAAAAATCAATCATATATTCGGTTATACAATTTTTTGATTAAACAAAGGACATACGGTATATTTTTTGCAAATATTTTTACCAATGACATTTTTTGAGCGAAATCAATTGAACCTATTTCTAATAATGGAAAAAAAAGAGTAATAATTTTTCAATGAATTACCAATTTCACTGTCGGACGAATCGGTTGAGGAAGAGGAAGTCGTGTCCCAGCACGGTGCCGGCTGTCTCATAAGAGTGCTCGGTGTGGAGGTCGTCACGAGACCCGTGTTACACGATTTATTTTTATTCCGTATTATGAGGGATACATCGAAGCTCGATGGTCGTTTCCGGTATCTATGCTGGGTCGCCCGTCTCCGGCGGTTCTGCTGATGAAGCGAATTGTTGTTCTCAGCGGGATGACAAATTGTCGAATCGGTCAGCCTGCTAGTCAAGCCAGCGGGTGCACCGTCGTCGAGCTCCGACCGGTTTATCGCCATTTGCTCATCTTCCGGGGCGGTAGCCATATTGTCATCGTTATTTTTTGTGCCGCAGGGCTCAATATACCTGAAAAATAATTATTTTCCAATAATTTCATAGAGCAATGAATAATTCAAGTAATTAGTTTCCTTTAAAGAAAAATATATACAATATTGGTTTGAGAAAATTTTAATCAAATTATATTCCTTATTTAGAATTTTTTTTCCTGATTTTTAAAACGTTCACCTTTAAATGGGAGCAGAAAGCCTGTTCACGAGTTTATATCACAATAAATACATAGCGCAAATTTCGTGTGGGCGTTGACAGAAATTTTCGAATAGCTCAGGGGCCATTGATAAACCAATTATCGTCTGGTAGTCAAGTGGTTAACATCTTTTTTATTCGTCGAAAGAATTTTTGTTCTACCTCGAGCCTCGAAAATTGCTGTCGAAACATAAATTGAAACACGTATTCCTATTGTTTTATTATTATATATCTAAAAATATAGCGAATTTATTGACTATAAAACAAGAGTTTGAGGAAATGAGTTCAGCTTGAAAATTTTAGTTTCAAAGTTCTTTCCTTATTGGTTTGTTAATATTTTTCTTCATTCCTCGATGACTAAGAGTAAACGGTATTGGCAAATGGACAATAAAGATAAGAGACAACGATGCGCAATTTTCAGATTTGGTGCTTTTTAGATTTACGAAGATTACAACGAGGAATCAATTTTTATGACATTTATAGAATATCATACAAATTTGTTATAGTTACTTTTTCTTATGATGCTTTGATTATTTATCACGAAAAATAATTTGAAAAATTGATATTTCGATCAGTTTTTTCGAGCTTTTTAATATGAATTATTGAATTGCGCCCCGAATAAGTAACATTTTCGTTATTAATTATATTTTCGAAAAATAAGTTACCCAAATTTTTCGTATATTTTTTTCACGGCCAGTCTGAAACAAAGTCGATGGCCTCGCCTCTCCACATAAACAGCCGTAACTCTCGAGGAAGGTCTCTGAGCGCGTTTACGATGACCTTAACTCTCTTTGAAAAAAAAGAGGGAGAAAATCAGTTTAAATTCAGTCCCACAAGTACGCACGGACGCAACAGTTGGGATTGAACGAAGGATGAAAGACTTAAAATAGTCCCGAGTCGAAATCGACACTGACTCTCGAATTCACACTAAATTCTCATAACACGACATTTACAATTTTTAAACATCTGACAACGATTTTTCGATTCATAATTGAGTATGACAATCGTATAACATTTCTACAGCATTTGTCATTCTTTTCTCTTTTAATCGTTTTTCAATTATTGTTAAAAGTTCTATACACAAACGATGGCAATCTGTTTTATCGTTATTTCATTATGTGACCAACGTTGGTCGACGTAAGAATGAGAGTGCACGATTCATTTTTTTTCAAAACGATATTTATTTCAAGACGATATTTTATTTCCTTATAATGTAACTTGGGCTCGAAATATTATCCCGATAAGACTCGCGAGATCTCGCAACATTTATTTTTATCTTCGCTGCAAGACATTCTCAGAAATCGTCTTTCTTCACGGATTTACGTTCACCGGAATAGATATATAAAAATCTGGGAGTTTCGACATTAGCTCGCTATTGTGTCCAAGACAATTATATACAAATAGAAAAATTGCCGAGTTTATTTTGTCTCATTCACTGATGCATGCTGTTCTTCCTAATGAGTTTCTTTCTAAATTAGAGCCTGAAAAGAAAAATAATGGCTTGGGCGCAGCGATAAACAAAGTCGTCGCAGTGAATCCTTGACAAAATTGAGAGCTCATTTCTGAGAGTTTACGATTGTCATTCGAGTTCACGGCCAATGTCAGCGAGAGTGCAAGTCGCTGCGCGACCATTGCGACAATCAAAAAATTAGTCTTCTGCAGAGTGCAATTCTGAATTGCTTTTGTACACGTCACATACCGACAGCTCATCGAGGAAGCTTTTCATTCGCTAGGCGGCAAACAACAATTGTGAAATAAAAGAAGCGACGAAATTACACTATCAGATTTTAAACTGTAAAGATACTAAAAACAGTTTTAGTTGGAAAATATTTCATTGAAACAACACTTATTTATTTGAAACAATTAAACTTCAGTTAAATTAACAAAGAATTTAGTTTAATTGGCAAAAAAAAAAATCGTTGAACGTATCGAAACAAAAATTTTGTTAGACCGTCCAACCAAATCTGGTTTTCAGTGGATGCCATTAAAGGGCCATTAAATTATGCCATTAAAGCAATGATAAAATCGTATATACATATATAAGTACATTAAAATTAAATTATAAAATAAATAATCTTTTTTAAAATCGGTATACAAAATTTCATGAAATAGTGCCTAAGAAATCAGATTTTTATAACTATCGGGACGGAAATTGACGATTAAGCTTCGAAGATAGTAAAGTTTAACAGGGTTTCGATGTTTCCGTTCATTTCGTTTCACGAATTGCGAATCAAAATATGTACACGTCAAAAATTTGACACGTGTACATGAGATACGTGTGTATGTGTATGCGTGGGCATACAGATCGTAACTCCGTGAGATAAACAAATAGTAGTGAGAAACAACGGGGGAGGGGAGGGGGGAGATGATCGAAAAACGTGCGCAACGGTAGCTCGAACGTCACCGCGCCGCTATTCGAGTACACACGAACTCACCGTGAGAGAGAGAGAAGAGAATATTATAAACGTAGTGCACGTGCACTTGTTAGAAATTACTTCTTTTAATTAGGATAATCTCATTAACGTTGCATAATAATCTTCTTCGCGCATTTTATAATATCTATATATATTCTTCAAAATTAATTTTGGATAAATTCTCGTTATTTATTTCCCCAAACTTCTTTGAAGTTATGATATTTTTTTACTCATTATATATACATTGAGTTTGATTTTGATTTTTAGATTGAGAATATATTTTTTAGTGAAATTATATTAGTTTTATGTTTTTTTATTAATTCATTTAAGGTGAGTGATAACCTTAATCAAAATGTGGAGAACTTGATATGAATTTTTATGTTAAATTATACGAAAACTATACATAAAAGAGAAATCTGTAAATTAGGTAGTGAAGGTTCCTCAAATTTTGCACAGCTCTTTATGTTTAATTCATTAAAGAAGTTTTCTTTAGTTTATCAAAAAAAATCTCAAATATTTTTATTTGCCTTATTTTCGAACATATAGGTAACAAGTACAGGTCACTTTGAAAAACCTTGTATTTATAATGTTGTTCTTGAATCAATTTGTAACAACTTTTCTTCGTGAACTTTGGCTCGAAAACCACGTATGTACTATGAAGAAAACTGGGAAAATACGTTTTGATTTGACTGTAGCGATAGGACTACATTAAGGATTAATCGGAGTGATTTGAAAAACGTTCACATATGATTAAATTTTTAACATTTTATTTGAAAATATATTGAAAAATTCTTGTGTTGAAGCTGCATATAATATGAGAAAAATTTGAAAATTATTTCCTCAATAGTTTAAGGGTTATTAGATTCTGAATTCTTAAAATTATCTTAACATCTTTTAAATGGAAAATTCATAAATATTTATTCTATATATACATATAAATACGAAACGGTAGTATATTACTAACAGATTTATTTTATAGATTTCGATTCATGGTTTCAATAGTAATAGTTTAGACATCCGGAACAATAAATGTCAAAATTGTTTAAAGAATATGTTTAAATCGTTAAGTGATATACTAGAGATAACACAAAAAAAATTAATAAAAATATGTGTAGTCTAAATTTCATTATTTTATCAGGAAATCTTACTTTTTTATCAGAGAGATCAATACCTTGTCCAATTCCTTGTTGAATCATCTTTTTTAAACACCCTATACGTATTTTTAGCACAAGAATTATCATTTCAACTGATCACCCTCCTTAAGACTTAAATAATTTGGACATCTATAATTCACTGGTCGGAGCAGCGATATCGAATTTTCCCGATATCGATTTTTCCTGGTATCGAATAATTTGAAACGATGAAGCTATCGGAGATGACGAAAGGCACATTTCCGATCATTGATTCACCATGAGAGAAAAATATATGATGCGCTTGAAAAAAAAATCGGATTCTTTATCTAATCTCTATGTCTTGTGAATAAATTAGGAAACGAGGAGAAAAAAAAATCGACAAAAGGCGAAACATTTTAGAAATGCTTTTCATTGTTCAACCCCTATTTTTATTTAACCTTATTTTTTTATTTTCCTGTTTTCACATATTCTCTATAGAGAATATTGTGAAGGGGATACGAAACCTGATTGGTTCACTCGAGCTGAAAATAAAACAGTAGGTTGCACAATGTCGAAACAATACGTGTAGGGACAAAACGGAGGGACATTTTTGCATCAACTTCGTTTCTTTTCCTCCCTCGCTTCTACAATTTTTCCACTCCCCATTGAAGAAGAGCTCACGTGCGACCCTCGAGCGCGACCGAAAACGAGGCTGAAAAACGAAAAAGTATCGAACACCTTGTCTGTCGATCGCGTGACTCGAAAAAAAGGGCATACGCACGCACATTTTGCGATGTCATCGTCTCTGCGAAACGAAACAATAATAAATTTTCGAGACGATCAATTCGCAGAGTCCATTCACATTGTATTTTTACTGATATTATGACAAATCATTATTTTTTTCTTCATATATGCTGACATTTGGTAAAAAAAAATGTTCTCGAAAACGAACGAATGTCCCTTTTTGTTCAATTTTAAGAACTTCATCATTATCCTCGAAACTTTCGCAAAGTTCACGTAGGTTTATTAATGCACGAGTATTCGTATATTTGCTGAATCAGTCCCGAAACGATTATGCGAGTCTGCGTTTCGACGAAGCAACGAGAATATGACGATAACGCCTGATACACAAACTCTGACTCATGCTTTAATAAGTATAAGAAAAGTTGGAACCTTGTATTTAATATAAAAACGACTCGTGAACTTTTTAAAAAAAATAGTATATAGGAAAAAAAATCAAGTTTTTGAGTCATACTTTACGCAGTTTGTGTACGAGCAATGCTTCAACTGCGACGTTTCGCTTGTGGATTTTTAGTGAAAACATGAACGGAATCAAGCGGTTAATGACGATGACCCAAAATATAATGAGCAATGGGGGGAGTGAAAGGAATCGAAGTTGCAATGAAAATTGATCTTTTCGGGTGTATGGCCATTTAGTTTATATTTTATTCTCAAAGGGGAGACGAGTGCAAATCGTATGTAGGTGACCGCGGCCGGAGAGTCGTGTGGGTCGAGGAAGAAAAATTGAAAAAGAGAGCTCCCGCTTCGAGTTGGCTCCGAGAACGCAAAACGTGAGTGAGCGAGAGACGCGAGACGACAGAGAAGAAAAAAAAAGAGTGTATTGCCTGAGTGCGCGCGCACCGAGCGTGTCGCCAGTGCGAATACAAATTTCTTGGTTAAGATTGTTGCGTGACAACTCAACGAGAATTATTAATCAGTCGATTATCCCGTAAACATTTTCTTATCGTTATTATTCGCTCTACTGTTTATTTTTGCCATCGGAATTCTCAACGTTTCGCACTCACCGAGACAATTCCTCGTCAGAATTCTTCGGAGCGTTAATCGATAAGAAGCGTCACTAATTTTTCGTCTTACGAAGGAAAAAAATATAGCCACGAATCTTATTTCTTCGACACTCCATTTTACTTGAGCTACGGAATTGTCTTGCGCGGACTCGCAACAGGTGGCTCTTTGTTTAAATATTTTAACATATTTGCATCAACTTCTGTTTAGAGGTTTTTTCACACTTCGTAACACGTTCAACGCTCAGAGTTTTTTCCTCATTTTTTCTTATATTCCCATCAGGAGATTTAGAGCATTTTATTTATTTATTTATTTCTTGTTAGAATCAAAAAGAAACTTTGTTTTTTTGAAAATTTGACAAACCTGTATCTTGGGTCGAGAAATCTTTGGCAGTTCCATGCAAATTGTATCGCCAGCGAAGCGAAAGTCGACGAGACGATTCCCATTTTTTCTTATCTTCGTTTTTTCGAGCGTATCGGTAACAAGAAATTTTCTGTACACGCCACAAGATTGTTTTTTTACGCGACCTTGACCGTCTAAGAATTATATATTTTCGTTAAAATCGTTTACAAGAGCATGTTTTTTTTTTCTTTTGGTAATGACGCCTGAGGTCAAGGATCGCCGGAGATTCTTGCGAGAAGTAAATTCATCGACTCGGCCGAAACTTTCAACTTTCTCCGCTCGCGTTGTTATTATCACTTTTGTTTCAACAGTCGTTTATTGTTCACAAACAAATAATTGAAAATAAAAACAGTTGCCGGATCCGTTCGTAAACTTGATACGAATTTTCCTCTATTCTTTCCTCGTAATTCACTAACATTATTTTTTTTTTAAATGAAATGATGATTAAAGCTCTCAAGTTTCACCATTCGTCAAACTGATCACATTTAATAAAAAATCATTTATGTTTAATATTTATATCTTATTTTCGTCAATCACTATCACTTTTAACGTTGAACTTTATTTTTTGTACATATAGTTATCACAAATAAATCCGGTGTGTCTCTTGCACGTGCAATTTTAAGAATAAATTGGTTCCGGATGCTATTTTCGCGTAATTCGTCCCGAATGGAACAACGATTCACGTGTGTAAACCGAGCGCGAGAGAAGGAGTGGCTTTTCGATTAAGGCTCGCTCGCAATATATACAGGAATGAAAAACGCATGACGTCGACTACAACGAGAAGAGAGAGAACGAGTAAACGCTCCGAGACTCCTAGCCAACCGATTGCCTTCCTCTGCCCCACTCCTACACAACTTTTACTCACGAGCGAATACCGGCGAGACCACGTGGCTGCCAAAGCGTGCATCCTACAGGTTTTTTCTCAAATCATTAATTTTCAATTAAAATACAATCTATCGATATTCCTCCAATTTTCATTTCTTTTGTATATATTTGCACAAAAGCAATATTATTTTTCTTTTACATAATACGAGAGATCCTAGGATAAAAAGTGTACATAATTTATAAAAGATTGTATGTTCTTAATTGTATAGGTTTCTAAAGGTATTTGTATATTTACGGATTATATAATAATTTTCTGAAGAACACCAGCACATTGAAGATGGACGAGCATACATTTTGGCCAGATTTCATACAGTTAAAAAAATAATTAACTTATTCTTTTATACATTCTGCTAGAAATTTCTATACGAAATTCTTGTCAATTTTTTCCATGCGCTAGTGGTTTTTGAACGATTCTATATCTCGTAACTAAGTGCGGATATTCGTAGTGTAAATATAAATCCGTACACGTTTTTCTTCGGACGCTAGTATTTCTGTAGATAAACATGATATTGTACAAGGATACAGTGTTACAGGATATCAGGTGGAGTGAAAAAAAAAACAAGTAAAAAAAATTCTGTCAATGTTGGTGAAAGGGACAAAAAAACTGGAAAATCACGTTTGATCACATATTTTGTTATTATTATTCTTATTTTTTGTCGGTTATTACATCGACACCTCCAACTACAGCTATGCTAAAATAATACTAATATTATACTAATACTTGTTAATTATTAACCAACAGAACAATAGTGAACAGAAATCAATATTAATCGATACAAATAGTCAATATAAGGAATAAACAAAAAAAAGTTGCATTGATCCAAAAATAACAAGGAGAACGATATTTTCCTTTTAAATTATTTATCCTGGTAGACCGTATTAATGATGAGTCATCGAAGAAGGAAAAAACTGCGTTCGGTGCACACGCACTTAAAACAAGTTCCTGGCCTTCGAGAAGGCACGCCGAGATGATTCTTTTTATCTCGGCCACTATTTCTTGTCACAATCCAACACATGATTCACGTTTGACTCGTTATGAATTTATTCTAATTATCGCTAAAAGCACTTCCGCCTCATCTCGAGATTAATTAGCATTTTGAAGTATAGTTCAAATGTGCCAATCGCTTATTTCGAAATTGAATTATATTTTAACGATTCGTCTAAGCGTGCCTATGTTGAACTATGTAATTAATGCCTTTCGAATGATTTTTTTCGACAAAATCATTATATAAAAACCGATGGTCTTCATTTGCTATAGTGATAATTCATTTATACACGATAAACGTAGAGATGAAAAGATCACCTTTTGATTATCGAAAATTTTCCGTTTTTTTGAAAGGCTGCAACTTGATGAAAAATGCAAAACGGACATTTCTTTTTTTTGTATCTACAAAAGCATATTAAAAAATTTTAAAAATCGAAGGGGGTCATCGTCAAATCGTTATGGAATTGTGATGGAATTGTTCATATATAATAATTATGATAACATGCCATTATAGGGCTAGATTGAGGAAACTCTGTTTTAACTTGACCATCGACAATCTTTAATTTCGAATACTCGCTGAGAATATACAGGTTAGCATTTTAACGAAAGGGCAAATTTAGTCAAAATTTGTAAAGTAAATCAGAAAATAAGGATGACTGAAAATAACGTATCGCGAGAACGATGCATCGTCGAAAATCTGCATAAGGAAGAGAGAGGAAGAAAATGTAATTTACATGCCCTTGTATACAATGATCGAGGACATATACAGGCACGTAAATAAGACGAGGATACTAGATTTCAAAGCATTTAGCAATTACAAAATTTATACCTGCGAGTGACGGGAGGAAAAGAGAGAAAGAAAACGGAATGGAAAGAGGAAAGGAGGAAATAATTCGAGATTTCGATGTTTAAGGTAGTTCTATCGGTACAAAAAATAAAAACTTTTTATCTCGATTTATCTCGATACCATGTGGTTTTTGAGCTTAAGTTTATTAAGAAAAGTTGCAAATTGTTTCAAGAACAAGGAAGCTTCTTTGAAGTATAATAAAGAGCTGTGCAAAATGTCAACAATTTCCACTACCCAGAATAAGTCAAGATATTGAGAGTTGAAGATCGCAATATTTGACACATGCTCTTATGGGAGACTGCAGAAAATAGTGATTTTTGACAATTGATATCTCGAGTTCTACGTAATGAAACCTCTTTAAATTTAGTATACAATTGCATATATTGCATCGAAGAAGTTTTTTTGCTCATTTTTAACAAAATCCTAAGAAAACGATTTTTTTGATAGAACTATACCTTAACATTTCAAACTGACAGATATATAATTTGAGCCACCAATTTCAGATTGGATAAAAAATTATGTTAGTTTCATTGAACGATCGAACTCGCATCACCGCGAGCCAATCAGAATTGTCGAAAAGCAGTGACAAAACCACTACATCCATCTATCAACGTTGCAATAAAAGTTTATTTGCTTATGGATAAATTTAAACGAAATTTAGCGCAGCTCCGAGAGATAAGCAGATCGGGTAAAGTGGAGCGTTGAAATGATTCATCCTTGTTTCATGGACAATATACGTGTAATACACAGTCAAGAGTGAGCCCAATTGGACGGTTTGTCGGCGATTTCGGCGACAGTCCAAACCGGTCCCTCGTTCCGCTCAAATCCTCAAAATAGAACTGCACAATCGAGCAATTAAGAAATAAAAGTAAATCGCACAGATGGTATAGCAAAAAGCCCTCTAAATAAAATTTTCAGAGATTGGGAGAAAAAGTTCAAAAAAAAATCGTCGAGAATAATATATAAAATTTTTATAAATAACCATGCATCTCGCCTGTTGTTTTGCCTGTCAAAAAAATTTACGATCGTCGCCTCGCGCCAAGCGCCAGACTCCGAACGTTCTGCTCTCATACCTGTTTTTTTTTAAATTTATTTATATATTTCAAGAGAAAAAAGACATAAACACGAACAATGTAAAACACTGCGAAATTTTGGCATCGAAATTGTTGTGCAATTAAATATCAAAGATGCATTACCTCACGAAATTAATCATGCCAAATTGAAAATTTCGTAACATAATTTTCATTGCTAGAGAAAATTTGATAACTTCGGTTTCTCTTTGCGTCGATAAGTTTGTCATTATTTGATGTCACTGTTGATAAAAGAGGAAATCGTCGAGCCATGCATTCAAATCTCGAATTCATTTCATCAACGAAAACAGACGTAACTTTTCGTTGATTTCATTTTTATTTTTAACACATACCTACATATTTTATCTTTTTAAATATATATCCTTAATGATAGGGGACATTATTTAATTATGGAATTGAGATTTTTGTGTGAAAACGAAGAAGTGGAAAATGTTATATATTTTCCCGAATCGGCGAATATAAATTTCCGACTTTTTTCGGGAATTTATTGCAGATCAATGAATAATAGTTAACTTGACACTCGAATTGATCTATCTTTCAGCCAAAGCACTTATTGTACTGTTTCGTCAGTAATTTATACATAAAAAAACATGAACTTTCGCATTAAAAATCCCTGGGCTTTCCAGGCCCACTGACAAATTATTATCTATCAAAGATAAAAAATAATTTTAAAAACATCAAACACTTATTAAATCTTTACCATAAATTTTTCGTGATAATATCGAATTTTTTTTCAAATGCATCAATATAAAACAAATTTCACACCATGGCTTCTGTTATTATTTCAATGATTTCTCGATGAGTTATGCACGAAATTTCCTTTTCAAGAATCTTCCAATCAATCTGCAATTAAACGAAAAACAAAAAATCCTATTGCGTTATCTGATGCAGAAATACTTTGCGGTGTAGATTTTTTCTCGATTGCGAATCTTTTCTATTCTATTATTTTCTTTTTTTTCTTCTTTTTTTTGGAGTTTCGAAAACGTTTGGGGACTAGCAGTAGAGTCCGCTTCCCTGATTCTCGATGATGTTCTTTCTCAAATACTGCAAAACCTTTTCGCTGAGATGACAGTCCTCGACGTATTTCTCGAATTGTTCGATCGTGCCCGCCCCGGCAATGTAACCGTTTAATTTCGCGGCTAATGGGGATGTGCACAAAACTTCGCCCCCCGTCAGCCCAATCGTCTCAACGAGCCAAGCGTGACTTTGAAGACGGTACTTTTGATGATAACTAGAAAGAAAGAATAAAATAAACAAATTAAACACACAAGTGTGTAATAATAACAGAGTTTTATGATTAAATATCTCTTGTTAATTGTATTTTAACCGAAGCGATTTTTTCTTTCATACCATCAGGTTGATGGAATATTTTTTATCCTGCGATATACGTATGTAGCGAAATATTATTGTCTGGAAGACGATGATACTATTTGCGGACTATCGAGAGAAAAATAACACTGGCACACAAAAAAAAGTGGTCTGTACTTTTGACCAGACCCCTCTATCTTTGTGTATTTTGGCGTGCTGAATCCGAATTTGGGGTCCATTTTGTCCGTACACCGTCAAAATTTCGAGTAAATTGCGAAAAACTAAAAATTATAAAAAATTGCTATTATTATGTTAAAAAAAAATTTCTGAAATTATGTCAAGTATGATTTTGATGTATTTTGATTCGTTTAATCCGAATCCCAAGCTTATTTGATCCGTACACCCTTTAAAATATAAGTATATTGCAAAAACCCCCAAAAAATCTGTAAAATTCAGAAAATTTTCTTTAGCACAGTAACTGCAATCTTTTGCAATCTTCAGAGATTTTTTGAGGGTTTTTGCAATTTACTTATATTTTAAAGGGTGTACGGATCAAATAGGCTTGAGACTCGGATTTAGCGGATCAAAATACATCAAAATCATACTTGATTTAACTTCAGAAATTTTTTTATCATAATAATAGCAATTTTTAACCATTTTTAGCATTTTTAGGGTTTTTTGCCATTTACTTGGATTTTAAAGGGGGTATGGGCCAAATAGACTTGAGATTCGGATTTAGGGGATCAAAATACATAAAAATTAGGCTTGTCCTAGTTCGATAAAAAATTTTTTATCGTGAAAACTGCAGTTTTTGTCATTTTTAACGGTTTTTCGCAATTTACTCAAAATTTTGACGGTGTACGGACAAAACGAACCCCAAATTCGGAATCAGCGCGCCAAAATACATAAAGATATGGTGGTCTGGTCAAAAGTACAGACCACTTTTTTGTGTGTGCCAGTGTAATCTTTTCATCTTTCTACCTCAACTCAAATCGATAATTGTGAAATAATTCACGCATCGAGACTCTCGTTACTGAGGCCAGACATCGTAATTGATGGATGATAAGACACGAGACACGTTGTGTTTTTATCTTCTTGTTTTTTCTTCGTCTTCTTCTTCTTCCTCCCTCCCTCCCTCTCTCTCTCGCTTTCTCTCTCTCTCTCTCTCTTTTGTTACAGAATTCGAGATTAAATATGGGACAGAATAAATATAGCATACGGAATTGGAGCATTGAAGATAAAAAAAAACGAAATGTACGAAATTTTGTGCTGTTCCAATATTTCGTTGACACTGATGAAGCAAAATCGTGTTTACTGGAAAACGATGTCCTCGACTTGTTAAATTTAAATGATGAGAAATTTTACTCACTCTTCGGCTGGATAAAATTTGTCAAATTTTTTAATCGTAGTCGTCAATTGTTCGCCTCGCTCATGTTGCTCGTGAGCCCGTGACTTCTCTGCGAGACTCTTCTGCTCCTCGTCGTGATAGAGAATCAACGAAGCGTACTGCAATTCATTCAAACACTGATCATAATATGGGTTTTTTCCTTCCAATTACAGAAAAGTGGAAAAAAATCACGTCGAAGCAATAAAACAAACGCCGCAATACAATTATTTTAATCATGTTTCAAGATGTAAAATACATCACTAAAAATTGAATAAAATTTTACGTAATATATATGTGGGGAATGAAAACTATATTGGGATCTGAAATGGACACGTGGCTTGAGGTAGTAATATGGCGACGAAAAGAGTATACAATTGAGTGGTATCGAAGCATGTGTGCACACAAGACGTATGTACCATCTCAAGAAGTGAACTCTTTCAGAAATTAAAAATTTTCCACTAGATGTTATATCGAATTTTGTCAGATCCGAAAAAAAATGTAAAGACTCGTGCAAGAGTTATTTATCGAAAGACAACAAAATTTGCACGTAACATTTTTTATTTCCGATCATCTATTTATGGGATTGGAATATCGATAAAATTACCTGAGGTTTGATCTTGGCTGTTAGCCCATACTCGTGGTTATTCCAGAAGAGACTGAGCAACTGTGTGAAGGATACGATTGCAGGGTCATACTCGATGTCGACGACCTCAGTGTGATCTCCGCTGTAACGGTCAAGGTATGGGATTAGAAAAATAACAAGATCGCATTTCGTCACGATATGTTATTCATATAATTATTCTGTTTCGTGTGATGTATATGGTAAGAAATTTATTCAATGCTATTATATTGTACATTAAAACATTTTTATAATAAAATCGAATAAATTATTCACGATATAGTTAGTATTTGTAAATTTCGTTATATAATAACTTACATGCTTCTGTATGTCGGAGACGGCTTGAGTCCTCCGGCATAACCGACGCTGGTTCTTACGACGCCAGGAGTCGCGCCGAAAAGACAGTCACCCGCCCAAAAACAGCCCATTCCAAAAGTTACCCTTCTTGTTTTTGATTCCGCGATTTGTTCCGGCATTTTATCTATCGAAAATCAGTTTTTTAATCTTCTCACTTATGTCAATTCAACACAGTCGTAGTAACGGAACGTACACTCTGCAATTATATATATTCAATATTATTTAAATTCTTTATATATATAAAAAACTTGACAAAGGGATATGAGCAAGTTTTCTCAAAGTTTTTGTCACATTACCAGTGAATAGTTCAAAACGAACATCTCGGTACACGTGGCTCTAAAATCGCAGTTAATTTTTAAAAAAATGTAGAACTGTTTGACAAAAAATTCGTAACAATAATGTTTCATTTTTCCCTTAATGGCAAATTAATAAAAGTTTGTTGTTCTCAAGGTAAATTTATTGTTAACGTTAAATAATGGAGGAGCAACTGTGACTTACGCAATAATGCAGTGTCTGAAAAGTTTCAAGGCGAATCCGAGATAAGTATAAGGGTCAAATGAAAAGGAAAATTATCGAGAGCTGTCGAGTGGCGAGGTGAAATTCTCTCGGTGCACTTGATGGTTTTGGAATGACTGTCGCGTGGCTACGAGAGCTTCACATTTTATGTGGCTCATGCGGCAACTTCCCCCACCAGGGTGCTCGGCTTTTTACGAAGAGCGTTGTAATTTCCTCTCAGCATGGGGGTAAGCCAATTATCTCTTATTCTCATCCCCACTTCTAACATTTGTTTTATTTACATTGTTGAAAGATTCATCATAAGCTTTCTTCTGTCTACTTCTCTTCGTATTTACTCAAACGAAACCAAAAAAAAAGAAAAATACATTTTAATATTTTTTCTTTACATAAACTAAATTGTATTTAATATTTATTCAAAGAATATACGCTTTCAACGAGTATACATTCGTTGATCAAAAGTGTCGATCGAATGAAATGTGAAAAATGGCGAAAAGTAATGAGAAAAACTTTTGTCGTTTGAGGACGAAAGAGAGACAGAAAGTACAATGAGAATAAGAGGGAGAATGGAGGAAGAAGGAGATGAGGAAAGAAGGAAGCGAGTATCGGCCTTTCCAGACGTCCGCAATTATCCTGAACAGGTTCCTCTCAACTTCCGAGAATCGTTGAAAGTCCGTCGATCAACTGCATCCGAGCGCCACATCCTCATTTCATAATTCGTTTTGTATATTCATCTCTTTATTCCCTCATATATTTTATTTTTCTTTCCATATCGCTCTTTTCCTCCTGAATCGCGCGTAAATTTTCGATATCATCGCAAACCTTCGCGACGGTACACTTTGGCAACTGAGGCATGTTTCTGTCACGTGAATGTAAAGCTGCTCTGTCTATTCTGCTCCGACTCTTTATCTAAAAATGCCACGCAGAGGTCCTCCTACGTATCGCCAAAAACTCTATTTGTAGATCATTGAATACTCGAGATAAATGCTCTTGAAAAAAAAAAAAATACCGCGTAGTTTTCACACTTGGCTAAGAGTTCCGGTTTTAAACGAAATTGAAAAAAAAAAATTCTTTTTCGTGCGTTTATAATAAAAAATGATCATTGTTCTCAGAAAATAATTCACGTGGACCGTTTGTTCAAATTTATCGTTAAAGATAAATAAACTTACAAACACTCGCTGAAAAAATAAAAATATTTAGAAAAGAAAAATATCTGTTCGTCATTTTCAAAAAATTCACACGAAAATAATTACAAAGAAGATAAATGATCCGTCACGTGTTATACATACATTCTTAATCGTTATAGTTAAACAGAGTTTATCAGACTCACTCGCGATCTTGCATCAGAAAGAGTTTAATTGAGCATCATTTATTGTCGAGGAATAACTTTCGTCATTCAGGAGACAATTGTACAGTCAGTCTGATGTAATACCAGCTGGGACATAACTAAGCAACGAAAATCGTGATAAAAATAAAACAGAGAAAAAAGAAATTCTGCGAGGGATCTCGTCGAGCAAGAATCTCGGCTGGCAGTCTTCGTCGGCTTTTCTTTGCTATCTGGTCTCTCGCGTTTTAAACAGTTATCGTGTAGCACGCTTTAAAAGAAAAGTCACGAAAATATTAAGAGATGCATATTTTTTTACTTGAACTCTATAATTACTTTTTATTCACAGTACGCACGAAATTCCTTAATTTTTTTCTGAACATCATTAAAAATATATATTTGCTATCCATGAGCTGAATTTCAATTTTTTTTTTCATATCCGTGCCAAAGGTTGCCAAACCTATTACGAGACATCGTATTTTTGTCCATGAACAAATTTTTGACACGTGCGGTTCGGTTTTACGTCTCGAATGTTTCCTTTGAGATGGAGCACTGACATGGAGTGAATAATTATACATGCTGACTGAAAAATACAAGCTTAGCGCGAGTATATTTGCGTTTATCAAAAAAAAAAGAAAAAAATTCTTGTACATGGGCATAAAAAAAAATATTTCATGGTCAACTGCTGATGTTTTTCTCTTTCTCACTCTGTAAAAGGATATGATTAAATTGAAATTTTTGGTCAAAGATTGCCCGGATTTGTGACGTGAAATTAAAAAAAATTCATGTACGAGCGTTTAAGACGCATCACGTAAGAATTTTATAATTTTTAATTCCTAAGAGTAAACAATATATTCAACTCCATTGTTTGCAAGATTACAATTCGATTTATTGCGAGACTCTTGGGAAGCGAAATTCAAAATGAAAGAATAAAATCGGAATGAAAAAGATTTATTAATGTGGAAATAAAATGCTCATTCGAGAATTAACACTTTTGTGGTTTTTTTCCACAAAATTTGCACGTTTTTAGCACCTGATGCGAGATAATAAATGAAATCAAGAAATTTAGGTAGATTTTCATGCGTATATCGTTTAGACTCGAGAGCGAGAAAGAGATATAGTACGAATGGAGAGGAGCTACTGGGTCAATGGCAAGTCGTTTGTGATTGTCTTTTCCGTTAAAGAACGTGACTGAATTTGAGTAGCAACACCAAACATTCTACGTCCAATTGACCTGTTATTCGTTGAAATAATTGTGCACATGTTTTTCCTTAAGAAAAATGATCTAAAAGGACATTAATTTCCTTTCGAAAATGTAAAAGTGCAGATTTTTTTTTCTTAGATTACTATATACACGAAGCCCAAAGAAACGAGTTGTTAGTAAAAAAAATTACTTACACGCTTAATAATATTTGATATGCAATATATTATCGCTTATCCGTACATATATACATATATATCAATTAAACATTATATTTTGAATTCGTTTTCTCATATTTCTTCCCCTTGTTCGTGTCTCCGTGAGAAGCAGAATTATTATTTTGTGTCGACACTGGGCAATCGCATCATCTTTTCGTTTTTTTTTTGTTCGATATTAGATGAAGTGGAAGATCCAAGACGTTTGATAATTCGACAAGACATCTTCTGTGCGTTTTCAGAGTGAGAATAATATAAAATAAATAATTTTTGTTTTCTTCCTTAAAACCTCATTTTACATAGAAATACATATATTAACTATATTATTAAAACGATATGAACAATAAACATAAAATGTATGTGGCAGGACAAGTTGAAACTTTTGGCAAGACATTTTTTTCCTTCACTCTTTCTCTTTTCTTTCTTTTCAATCGTTTTATCAAGTGTCTGTCAAAGCCGTAAAATAATTCATCGCGGCATGTCTCTTTTCGCTCAAGAAATTCGCATATTAAATATTATGTATTGTCAGAAGAATTTATTTAGAACACATTCCCTGGAATAAATGAAGTGCGAACGACTTTACTGTTTTTCTCAATTTTTTTTTTTCATTCTCTTCAGCTCTCTTTCTCTCTCTCTCTTTCGTCAACATTCCAAAGGCAGCTTACTTAAGTAGAAACAGCCAAGATATAATCTAAATTTTTAACGAATCGCAACTAAACTGCTTTATCTAGATTTATCATTACTGTTTGTGATTTTTTTATTATTAATACATTCATAATGGATGTAAAGAGCTGAAACCACAGAGAATGATTCTCATTTCCTTACAAGTACGAATAACCCTACAAGTACGATATTTCAAACGAAAAAAAAAATTAATTGGCAATGCTGCGAAAGACCTGAGGTTACTATAAAATTCAACATTCCTCTGTATGACTCTGGGATCGCGGTCCAACTTTATTTTCAAAAATTACTCGTAACTACAACAATTTTAATCCATATAGTACATAACTAACAGTTTCAAATTTTTTTCGAAAGTGAACATGTTTCATCATATTATACTTTGAATAAAAATTTGCGAAAACAGTTTATAATATATTCTCTGTACTTTTAACAATCACGATTTTTAAATAAAATCTCTTATTCCGTCATTTTTAAACATTTTCAAAGTATAGTTATTTACAAGTGAAATTCAACAAAGCCAGGTTCCATCAATCCCAGAGCTAGTAAATTTGCTTTTCTGCAATACTTTCGTCTTTCCGAATCAATGTAATAACATTGACCCTGTTATTTGTCATTTTCACAAGGCCGATGTTGTTTTCTATCAATTATTAATACAAGAAAAATGATCCGGACAACCTGTTATTAAATATTAAACTGGATCGCGATAAATGCAAAATCTTTTTTTATCTTTCGTCTTCGGTTCCAAATTGCAATAAATTATTTCATAATGTTCACGTATGCCTAGTCGTGCGAAACGAGTTTGATATGAAATATTCAATCGAGGCTGCTCAAAGAGCAAAAAAATCGTAATAAATGTAACAGTAAAATCGAAAGTAATTAAATGTTGAAATCTAGGATCTATGTTCTGGTCAGTATTTTATAAGTCTATTTATCGTATACTTCTACGATTTTCAACATACCTCTTTTCATTACATTTTTATGAATATTTATCGATATCTGAATCGGACAGATTTTTTTTCTACGATGGATTTTTCTGTTTTAAAAAATTGAAATTTTTTGAAAAAAATGTACTGCTTTTTTTTCAAAATGATTTTTTTCTTATGTACATTTTTCAAAAATGATGGGTTAGAAATTTTGTATCATTTCTACGTATCGTGATTTTCTAGAGATTTCTACAAAGATGAAGAATATGTTTATTCGGAGAAATAGGAGCAGTATTCGCGTATTGACGAGGATCAACAAGTTTTGTCTTTATTCATCGCTCAGGTCGTCTCGTTGTCGAAGCTTGTGCGGATGAGTTATACTTTTTGGTTTTTCTTCTCGTTTTCTCTTCTACTTATTTTCCATAATGTAAAGTATTTGTGGGAAAGAATCGTCTCGAAACAAGTATTCGTGACATTCATAATTTTCATTATCGTTTTTTTTTTGTTATTCGATCATTTGTTTCAGGAATATATCAAGTCGTTGATCATTCATAATAATCATTGAATTATGATATACATACATTTTCTACGTGATATACATAAATATTCTCATAAAAACTATAAAAAAATATTTGCTCGCGCGTCTATCACATCAGTTATCGACCCGAATTTTATTGTTTTTCATTTATCTTTTTTTTACACATTTCTCCGATTCCCAAAATATGAAAACAATTCATCCTGCAGATGAATCTTGCTTATCGTGCCTGCTTTCTTTATTTTATTTTACTTTTTAAATCGTACATTACGATATATTTGTTTTAATTAGACTGTGGCTCGTAACTTTTTAAACATCGAAATGAGCAAATGAGTTCGCGATGACAAGCACGATTAGAGAGGCTCGCCAAGTCTCGCATCACAGAGTGACCATTTACCTCGACAAATGTGAAAAATTAATCAGTCGTGAATTTTTTTAGCAACGACCTCTCAAGATTTTTCGGCGAAAAAAATTAAAAAATTATTTATCAACCTTTGTTCATTTGCAGGGTTGGTAATTATTTAAAAAATGATTTTAAGATGATCTAAAAGATGATTCAAATGTCTACTGTTCTCTTTCTTCGTTATTGTGTTTATGGTATCTTCCCCCGCTCCCCATTCACCCCCTTCAACTCCCTATCATTTTTTCCACTCTGAAAAAAAATTTTAATTGATTACTTTTTTTACTCTCTCTCTCTCTTTTCTAGATAAAGGTGGTCACTTTTCAAATAATTACCACAATATGCTGTCACTTTGAAAAATTTATTTTTCGATTAGATCAGTTATTCGTTGAAGATTTTTCACTGTTTATTTTTTGTTTGCACGATATGATTTATTTTTTACAGTCTCCAAAATTGTGATGCTTCTCATAGATGGCCGATTTATAATCATCGAGTGACAAGTTTCGAATTTCTAGTTGCAAAATTTTGGACCACAAAATTGTCACGATTTCTAGGCCGTTTTTCATTGCGGCGTGCTTTTTATTTCTCGTCATCGTGAAAAGTCTTTTTAAACAGACTCGAGAGTCTCGAAATACATATACAAGTGAAGAAACAATATAAATCAATATTTGAAGAAAAAATATTTCTCTATATCGTACTGCATGAATATAAACTAACTTTATAAATAAATAAAATTATGTACATCGTGTTTAAGAGCTTTTACCGATATTTTGCATCTCGAGCGATTCTTTCGATAATGCAAAAGCTTCGCACTATCGAGTTTCAAAATTAAATTACAAATAAACTCGTAGTCGTACCTTGACTTGAAGATATTTGAAATGAAAGTTTTCCACGTACCGTGAATGAAATTTTTAAATATAAAAAGAACTTCTTGAAAAACCATCCCGTATACGTTCGATTCCCTCAGCAGGGAAGAAAAACCATTCAAGTACTTCTTTCCTCACAACCATATTGAGAAAGTCGGTAATACTTTGATTCGGTTTCCAGTCTGGAAACTCTGCGTTTTTTTCGAATGCTCAGCGAGTTTCGGAATAATTTATCGTCTTTGCTCTTACAACTAATTTTTATCAATTATTCTCCTCTCGATCTGGAATGAAACCGATGTTGACTTTTGTCGCTTGCTCTCTCGATGAGGGCTGACTGAGTTTCCACGTTGATTCGATGATTTGGAAGCTCACATGAGAAGACAGCAATTCTTCTCGGTTTGAGTATCACCGATAATGTCGCTCGTGTTCCCGGTAAAACGATGGAAATCGTCCTGGCTCAGTTCGGCGTTCGTCGTTGGGGCTACGTTCATCGGAACTCCGTTCCCATTCGCGTCGATAATCCCTGGTGCCGTGTTGCGATTCTGGGACCTCTGCTTCTTCAAGTCGGACAACGATTTGACGAAAACTACAGACACGTGTATGTTGATCTTGCCGTTAGCATCACTCTCTGCTGTGTAAACGGGCTGATGGCTGCCGATAGCCGGTTCAGGCCCTGTCACTGCCGAGGCAAATACGTAAATCTAATGCTACACTCAAACCTTCGCCTTTTTCCCTAATATCCATTTATTTAACCATTCTTATTTTCACCTATTTTTACTTTTCTTATTCTCATCCTTCTAGCGACATTTCTCTTCCTGAACAAAATTCTTCATTTAGAGATTAAAAAGATCATATCTTCCATTCCAAGTTCAACAAATACAATAGAATAATTAAGAAATTCAATGTTAAGAATTCATGCTTCCAAATCGATTTCTACGACAACCCTGATAAGTATTATATTATATGCTTTTATTATTATTATTCTCCCTTCTCTTTCTTCTCAACATGCTATCTAATTTTGTTCGATTTATAATTTATTCAACTTCCCCATTTCTATTTCCGAAAATGCTAATTACATGAGAATTTACGAGTAGAGGAAATTATTTATCGAATGAGATCAAAATGACTGTGCGATAGATGATAATATAGTGCAGAATCAATGAAATAAAACGCATGCACTATCGATTATGAGATATTTTTAGAAAAAAATTAAGAAATGTATCCTATGATTCACATTGCTGGGCAAGCGATTTTTTACTTTTCATTAAGGAGGCTCGGCTGAGTGTCAGCTCTTATTTGTAGACGCGTTCAACAAAGTACGTTTAAAAAATGTTTCAAAGCCACTTTTCGTTGTAAGCTATTTCAAAGTTGCCATTTTTTCTAGGAACTCTTTTTTAAAGTTGGAATCTCGTTTTTGGAGCGTGAAATTGTGAATAGATGACAACGATCGAACCTCCTTACGATAAAAAATTGACTCTTGTACGCTATTATTACATTCATTTTGTTTCTTTCATTCTCGGTATATTCTTTCTGCTCATACTTAAAGAAATAAGAAAGTTACGTAAAAAACTGACCTCATGAATATATAAGATCGCGAAGGGGAGGGCACGTCATTGATGAAAAAGAAAGAATAATAGCAGGTACAAATCACCATTATTCGACGAGTCAACATCTGAATTGCGTTCAACAAAATATTTCGAATCGTCGCGAGAAAAATACCTGTTCGAGATTTTTTTTTGCGTTATATGGAAAAATGTAAAAATAGAAGTCTCGTATTTAAGACTCGCATCGAAATTGCAGATCATTTTCTCTCTCATGAATACTTTCTAGGTTTTTTCGTTTGAAGGTGTGCGTGTACTAAAAGAGCAAAAGCGAGTATGAATCGAGGCGTATTTACCTGAGTCTTTGTCAACATCTTCGTGAAGAAAAGAATCATTGTCTTTGCCCTCAGGGCCTCGTCGTACCGACGGTGTCAAAGCGCTCGAGTCACCATCGTCGTTCGAAACCTCCTGCGAACTTGCGCTGTTGCCAATTGCTGCGATACTGTTCGCAACTGAAGGTGCCACATACGTCTTCAAAAAGCAAAAAAAAAGTCATTATTATCATCTGAAATAGTGAATTCGTATTAAGCGGGAATTCTTGAAAAATAATATATTCGTACTTGCTGAGCCTGTATCCTCAGCCTCGCCTCTTCCTGAGCATCTTTCTTCGTCGTTAGTACTTTATCCCGTATCGACGTTCTTCTAACGCTCTGCGTTCGCGTATTTATACTCTGCGAACGGCGAACTCGTCTACCCTGAGCCTCACGTAGCTTTTTGCTTTCCTGCTCCGTTTTTAATTCAACTATTCGTTCCCTTATTTCAGGATCTTCACAGATATCTGCAAGGAAGTCATTTTTTATTGTGCGAATAAACTTTTTTTAATACCATTAAATAATAATGTGAAAATTACCGGCAGGTGTTTCGTCGTGTTTGTTCTTCGCATTCAAGTCTGCACCATTTTGCACTAACAATTCAAGGACTTCGAGCTGTTTCCAAATAATTCAGTCGATTATTCTCACGCAAAACGAAAAATGTACTAATCAAGGAGTTGCAAGGTACTCACGTGGCCCCAACAGGCTGCCGCATGAACGGGCTGCCATTTGTCGCTGTCCTCGACGTCGGTAGCAACGTGCTGGTCCAAAAGATATTCAACCACCCTCAGGTAACCGTTGGCAGCTGCTATGTGAAGCTGCAATATTCCAAAAAAAAAAAAATTCATCTCTTTTTTTTGTTCATTCATCATAATATGAGCAGGGTTTTGATCTAAATATAAAATGTTTGAGACTGTGCTTACAGGCGTAGCACCTTGATGATCTTTATACTCGAGGTCCCCTCCCCTCGAGGCTATTTTCTGAAGATCGTGCAGCATCTGAACTTCGGTCGAGGCTCTCGTCTCGTCGATCAATTCCTGAGTGACACCGCGGCTGGCCATCTCGCCCTCGATGCAATCGAGCGTTTTCTCGTCCTCGCATATGTCATAGGGCATGTTACCATCTGCATTTACGGCCAACAAGTTCGCACCTCGGGCTATCAGATAGCGCACCAGATGCAAATGTCCGCAGGTCGCCGCAGCATGTAGCGGAGTCCATTTTTCACTGTCCTCCGCATTAACATTCGCACCGAACTCGACCAGGAGCTTCATCATGTCCTCGTTGTCATCGATGCAACACTGATGAAGCGCCGTCAAGCCGTCCTCGTTCGTCGAGTCAGGATTCACCCCTTTCTTCAAAAGTCTTCTCACTGAAAAACAAACCATCGTTCCAGTCAATATTTCAAATATAGATTTGTAATTTGTTTGAAATATTTGTTCAAATAATAACCTTCGTCGATATCGTTTCTCGCGGCAGCCTCGAGCAGCATGACACTGTCGTTGAAGTAAATGTGCCGTTTGTTGCTGGAACTTCGGGTTTGATGACGGAGCCACTCTTTTTCCCTCTGTCGCCATACTTTTAGCTGCTGAAGGCGACGATGACGAGCCAGATGAAGTCTCTCCTGCGTCGTCAATTTCTCAACGTGCACCATTTCAGCCACCAAATCCGAATGTTCCATTGCTATATGCTTGTAATTCTTGCAGCTATATTTACCTATTAATATTGAAAGAAAAACAAATTTTTGATACTTCCTCAGTACGATTCTTCACATGAATAAATTTACCGTTCTTCTTCAACATCCACATTGTCGTTAGAAAAAATTTTCTATGATCCATATTTATTCAGGAATAAATTTAATCTTGCGGATGCCAATGAAAAAATTTGACCTTTGATTAATCGAACAATGATGACTCTGCTCAAAGTGTTAATAAACTGACAATATTTGCAGAAGTAGTTTTCTATTGGGCTGATTGAGAATTCTGCTTACTACTAGTTCACAGGTAAAATAATAATCGAGCTTGAGGAGGGCTGATGAAAAAATGACAAATGTTGTCCAACCACTGCACTTTCTTTCACACAGAACCGGAAAATCCACAAAAAAAATTTATTTCTGTGACATAATTACTCCTTTTTTTTAATACCTTTTCGAGCACTGCCCTTGGCGGTGAGTTTGGTTATTCGTTTGGGATCAAAATATAAAGAGCTCTTCATTTTTTATTCTTTAGAATGAAAAAAAAAACTTGAAATAAAATTGTGAGAAATGATGCCGAGGAAGTCAAAGAGACTAGAGGCTAATTAAAAATTTCCTGTCTTTGCTCTATAAGTTACAGCTGGATGACTAAAAATTTAATCTCAGGTAGAACGTGTATCAGGCCAGAAACAGGTCCCAACAAGAAAAGTACACATCGGTACTTCCCAAGTCCCCTCTTGACAGCATACATTTTATGGCATAGAGATAAATTTGTATGAAAAAGAAATTAAGCGCTCTCCGTGTGCAGCAATCTGCCAGAACCAACAGAGACGCTGTAAATATTGAAAAAAAATTTTAATACTTTATGTAGCTCTTATGAAAAAATCCATGACTATAAATGTAAGACAGGATGACTGAAAACATATTCTTTGAAATCAATATACACGAGTTTAAAAGATTGCTCATTCGGTAACAATTGAATCAAAATAGTTGAAGGTCTGTATAGCGAACGATAGAATTATATAATCACTCGAGTACTATCTGAGAGGAACTATTATCAGAACTTATCTCACTTTGATACACCAAATCAGACAAAAAAAAAAGAAACATAAAAAATGTGATTGAACATCTTTCAGTAACAAAAAAATTTTGAAAAGAAAAAAATTTATACACATATTCATATGTGTGTGAAGTATTTTGAAAAATGATGAAAAAGTAATTTTTATTTTTTGAATTTCCAATTTTAAAAAAAATTTGAGATAAATTTTTGAACAATAAAAAAGAATGTTTGTAAATTGAGCGTGCAGTCATCAGAGTGAGCATGTAATAAATAATGTACCCACTGTCTGGATTTCTTGGCATTATTTTGAAAATTAGTCAGCAATGAATTTTCTGAGAATTCTGAGGCTGATCCAAGTAATGAAAAACAGATGATAATTGTAAAAAGATGAGTACACAAATCGTGTTGGATTGTCAAAAAAAATGATAAGACTTTGCGAGAACGATTGCGAAATGTGTCTAGGGGTTTGATAGAGAGAAAGCAGGAAGCGTGCTAGGACACCTGGCACACACGTATCAGGCTGCAGGATGTGGGAAAAGTGAGCGATTTTTTTGCATTCTACTCACGTCAAACTCGTATGACCCGTGATCGCCGAGATACATATCACCTGACGGGGAATAAGCCACGATAATAAAACGTAACGTTCCCCGCATGAAGACACGCGCGCACACTTACGAAATTTCACAATTTTACTTTTTTTTTTTATTTCTCTTGTTTGCGAACAAAAAAAAAAAGCACAATAATATTTACGTATCACTCGAGGACGATGGCAAACAGTGTTCGATCGTGGACGCGTACACGTTGCATCACGATTTATTTTTCCCTTCGTCGCGAACCTCGCACCGACGAAATCCGGGAAGAAAATAAATAATTTACCGTTCTCCGGCGGCGCGATCTTTACGAATTCGCGTCATTTCTGCCGTCCTCTTCACTTCTCATTCCTCTTCTGCGCGCAGTCTCTCCTTATTTTTTAGTCGCTCTCGATGACTCCGCCGCGAGGATATCGAGAGTGGCCGGTGCACCGTGATGGATCTGAGGTGACAAAACGAGACGTCCCGATGCTTCGCTGGTATTAACATCGGGAAGGCTTCAAAATGCCAACGCACACGGGATAAGGTTTACCTGTCGGCGGCCATTTTTCAACTACCTGTAGGCACTAGGCACCGAAACACACCGCTAGAGGCTACCGCAACACCCAGCGACGCGCACACCTCTCCACGCTCTCGTACATACGTCCATCCAGGTGTATACCTCGTTTATTAATCTTACCAGGAATTATTTACGGAAATATCGGTTGAACTCGAGTATATTGTATACCTCCCGAATGAAAGTAAACAACGAGATATCATTTATTTTGAGAACATAAACACACATAGCGAGAAACCGATCGACGCATTTGAATGCGGTCAAATCGGAACTCTTCTTTTTTTTTTTTAATTAAACGTTTTATAACATTTTCATCATACGTTGTAGAATGTATAACTAAATAAAATTTTATTTTTTTAATGGTTTCTTTGGCACTTGATGTAATTTGTCGAATTCTGCTTTCTTACAAAGGGATTTCCGCGATTATGACCTCGAATGACCCCCATTTCCACCAGCCTCTTTATTTTTCACGATTAGAAGGTAGGGAATATATCATGGGAATTTATAACTCGGTAGTTTCGCGCCAGTGACGGCAATGCAGCGATTTTCTCAGCCACTGCGCATCACCTCTATCACCTACGCCAATACCCTCCTATACTCATCGTCGATATAATGTCGCATTGTCAAACAAGCGAGTTCAGCGCAACAACGTGAGCTCTCTTTCCATTTTTTTTAACGCGAGAGTTTTGTTTTCCCTTTGAACGTAACAGTGCTCTAGAATTCGAGTTGTTGATTTTTTTTTTATAATTACGTCTCGTGACGTGTGAATTCGACGATCAGATAAAAAGTACCGCTACCGTTGCAGAAAGCTGGCGCACTGTCGACAATGAGCGTTGAAGAATGGATTTTGCCTCGATCGACATCGAGTTTTAAATAAAATTGTTATTAATATACCTAAATCTAGCTGAATATTTATAAAATTGGGCAATGAACGACGCAAGTAGCGGAGGTATTTTTTGGCAGTCCGTTTCGGCAGGAATCTTCGCTGCCATCGGAAGCTTGTTCGGAAAGCTGGCAGGTGGCGTTAACTTCGCATTTTTGGTAAACGGCGCCAAATGTAAATCCTTCGAATCGCGATTTTTTTTTCTTTACTCGCCGGAATTTTTCTGTTACGATTACAGGTGCCCGCGTTACTCAAGCTATTTCTTCTTGTCAGCATGGTTGTGTGCAACACCATCGGATGCATGATGTTCGTCAAGGGTTTGCAGGGGAGTGGATCGTCACTGCCGGCAACCGTGACGAGTGCTGCCACCAACTATTTTGTCTCCGTAAGTTATTCAATGCGTAAACTAAACGTCCCAATAGTTGAACAATTTTCGCCATATTATTTTTAATATTTGAATTATTTTTTTCTCAATTAAATCGTATGGATTTTTTTTCCTGTACGAGGAAGTGTATTTTTCATAATGTTAATTTATTGGAAAAAAACTCGCTCAATCCTACAGACAGGATCGATTTTCTGTCCAACTATTGAGACATTCTACATATTTAAACGTTTAAGTATTTATTTACTAGAAATATTGTTTAAAATGTTTAAAACGTTTAAGTATTTATTTACTAGAAATATTGTTTAAAATTAACACATAAAATGTGTTTTGAATCGCTAAAATATCAGATAATAGTTTAGATATGAATTTGAAATATATTTTTTTGTTTGAATATTTAAAAAAAAAGATAAAGTGAGAAAACCCATAACTGTCCAACTACTTGAGACGTTTACCTTGCTACAAATTAAAAACTACAATATTTTTATCAACAGTAATCTTTTTAGTAGTAACAATACAATTTAAATATTTATTTCAAAAATTTATTTTTATAAACACTTCAAAATCATAAAAATTTTCTAATTTATTGTCGTTTCAAGAAACACTTGTAGAATTATTTTGTGAATGATTTTTTTTAATGTCACATATATAAGATGAAAAAGTGTTTGTCGATCATAATTATATCTACAATTTTTCAGTTGCTATTAAAAAATTAAATGTAATAAAACGACTATCAACGACTACCAGACAAAAAGGGAAAAAGTCACTGATTGCTATCGCGCAAAGTCACATGCAACGCGTCGATATATATTTTTACCAGGAACGCGTACACGTGCTCGATAATTTGATGCAATAGAGAAAGGTGTTTCGAGGAAATAAACTTGTCCGTGTGGAGAAAAAGAAGCATATACCTTTTTTATGCTCCTAAGATTTTTTCTTTGCCTAAAACCTGTTACGGATGAAAGATTTACTTCTAGTTATTATTATTATTATTATTATTATTATTATTGTTATTATTATTATTAATATTATTATTATTATTATTATTATTATTATTATTATTTAAATAATTTAATACGAGAAAAAAAAATTCTTCGTGCCGTATAATTTTTATTTCTTAAAGTATGCAAAGTTTTATTTTAATGGTACACAATCGTTTCAGGCTCTCGTTGGCTGTGTCGTTTTCGGCGAGTCAACCTCGCTCATGTGGTGGTGTGGGACTTCCCTGATTTTATTGGGACTCGTTCTCATCTGCTGTGCACCGTCCAAAAAGCTTTCGACCGATACGTCCATCAAAGACAAAGAGCTGTGATTTCGAATATAATTCTTTTTTAACACGTCTTCTACATATTTTAGTCTTAAAAAGAGATAAAAAATAATCCAAGTATCGAATGTACAATAAATTTCATACTACAAACGGTTAAAATTTTTATTCACATTTTTTGTTCTTGTATTCTCTTTTTATTTATCGTTTTTCGCGATGAGTCTCTATTTTCCGTTTTCCTAGATGCGCATATTTTTCTCGTTGTTTACTGTATTTTTATAACGCATGCATATTAACTTTCAGGAGGGTTTTAGCCCATATAAAACGTAGAAACAAGAGTGAACTCTCGGTAAACTCGCGACGGCCGTCGCTCGTTTCTTTTTTCTCCACTTCTTCGCAATTTAGCTTCCAGATGCTTCTTTTTTTCGTTATTTTTTTTTCTTTTTTTTTATAACGAAGAAACAGGGTGGAGGAAAAGAATAATCGTTTATCGGTTCCGGCGTTCCGAAGTGGCCTAGTTTCTCAACTATCGAGTGCAACGCGAACGCAGAGAAAACTAGAGACAAAGAAAAACGTACCAAGTCGTGCTGTGTGCAAAGAGAACATTGGGTGCGAAAAAAAATTGGAAAATAAGTTTAACAAAAAAAAAATACGAAACATCTTGAAAAAATATTTTTTAGCGCACATTTTCAGCCATATGTTGCAGAAATCTAATTTTTTTAGTGATACAAAATAACATAGAGAGCACATGTAGAGAAAAGTGAATTTTCGCAATATCTGATTTTTCGACCGACTGATTTTTGTTGAGGCTGCATCTATCTTTAGCAAGAATTTTTTAAAAATAGCATCAGAAAATTGAGATGTAATGCCGAAGGGTGAAGAAATGATGAGATTTCGTCGAGTATATATGCGCGGAATAAAGATACATTGTGTTGTT
Organism: Cremastinae sp. A BG-2022a; assembly: GCA_030522545.1. Lineage (NCBI taxonomy): Eukaryota > Metazoa > Arthropoda > Insecta > Hymenoptera > Ichneumonidae > Cremastinae sp. A BG-2022a. The sequence continues at coordinate 53,898 of JAPYYW010000778.1, forward strand.
CTCGAATAAAATAAAATAATTTCCTTGGGGGGGAAAAAAGGGATGCGAGAGGATGATCTCGTCTGATGAGGGCAGAAGTTGATTCGCTGCGGGAGGACGACGATCGAGAGGATTTTTCGGAAATTCGTTTGAAAACGGGGGAGAAGGGAGAAGAAACAAGGGAGGGAGGGATGTAGGAGAAACGGCGAAAAGAGGAAAAAGGGGTGTTTTATCGAGCGGCGCTTGCGCAATTAATGCCGAGCCGGCGATAAACCTGGACCTCGTCGTGTCTTGCTCCCCGCGCGTCCCCGCTCGGTTTGTACCCCTTTGCGTCTGCCACAGGAGATCCTACGTAGCCGCCCGCAAAGCAGCACCAATAAGCCCAGCCACGCTTCAGTTCCAGCTTCGCGCCGATCAAAACGGGAGACATCGCTCTCTCATGCTCCGTTCGCACGACACGCGCCAAAACTCTCTTTATTTCTCCATCATTTATTTCTTTTGCCCGCCACCCCGACGGAGCACTCTCGTACCCAAAGTAATTTCGACCTCGATTCACCAAAATATCGAGCTACCCGCCACGATTTTTCTTTCTCCTTCGATCTCTCGCTTCCTGATTTTCATCAAGCGCGGAACGAGCGATATTGAGGTAGGCTATCCTCTCTTCAAATTTCATCGCTTCTTATAATTATACCGTTCAAGTTGATCCTCGCTTTCAATCGAAACTTATTATTTCCTAAATTTCGTTCCCATCGACCAGCCACATTTTTCTTTCATTCCTCATCCCCCCAATTTATCACTCGTTATTTATCGTCAATTATTCTTATTTTCAAGGTCTCACTTACTTTGACGGTCACTCGCATGCGAAGCTCCAATTCATTAAATCGTTCAACCCCCGTGCGGCGGCACGACAGATTTTCACTTTAACGGGGCATTCAGAAACCTTCCCTGAGAGACCTCATTTTTTTTTCTCCCGCCGAGCAGCGATTCGTTAATTGTCATTTTTTCGCTCTTTATTCTCTCTCTCTCTATATGTGTATATTAACCTCGGTCTTTGCGAGCACTGATAACGCCACACCCTCGACGTCCGTGCTTACTTCAATGGGATATATTAACTTATTGTATGTATACTATATACGCGCGGTAATGATGCCTGCACGCGCCTATTCCCTCCATACACACTCCGTTCAAATATTAGTCTCGCGCACGCACCCTCCCAAATTCACAATATTTATATTTATTTAAATATTTCGCGTACAATATATATATATTATTTTCACGATTCATATACTGATCTGTATACCCAGCGCATATTTGTTTTCGCGAATGCAAGTATTAATAATAATAGTGTAATAATGAAGGGATCCTCGAGGACGTTATTGAGAAAGGAAAAATATTGACGAGCACGTGTCGCGAATGGAGTCAATTTCCTCTGAAGAAACATTATTGAAAATACTTATTCCTCGCGTCACTGCGCGTCGTCGGTGAAAGCAGATCGAAGCAGCTGACAACAGATATGGAATTGTGTCATGCGAATGCATTTGGCACGTGGCGGCGCAATATTTTTCCGTTATCCCGCGACCGCTCACTCCGCAATAACAAAATATGAATAGAGAATTCACGGAAAAACAAACGTCAACGGAGGAATATTAATCGTGAATAAATTCGAACCTTTTAAATATTTCAATTGAGAGATCTTATTCGTTCCATTGAAAGAACCGACGAGATTCCTTTTCGATTCTCGCGGGGGTAACTGTGCATAGAAAATCTATTCGATAGCCTAAAAGTACAATGAAAACAAAGAAATAATTTTCATCTCTGTTTCTCTAGTGCTCTCAATCTTTTTTTTTTTGCTACTCTCGAATAGTTCGCCTCGTTTAATCTTCAATAAAAGCTGAAAAAGTGTGTCATCGTTTGGTCGTTTGAAATGCACTATGTTCTTTCGCGGCAGTCCAAGAATATACCCATAATACATATATCTAGCCGAGTTGAAGAGGGCTTTCGCTAAAAGCAACTGTTTCCATACATATAGCCATACAGGGGCCGGGAAACGTGACAATACTCCAATTTCGTATATTTTACACATTCTTCTTCTCATTCTTCTCTGCGTGGCCTAAAAAAGAGGCGGGATGAGACTTTCATTGCGCACTGGCTCTTATTCGAATGTGACAATGAAAAAAAAAAGTAAGGATAGAAGAATGCATTCGATCGAACGACACGCTGTGCTTTCTCGAGCCAAAATGCACCCTCCTCGTCTATCTCCTCTGTCTCGTTCTCTCTCTTATTCGTCTGTTCGAGCTCCGAATCTCGGGTTCACTTACATATATTTTCTCATTCGTGGACATATAGCTTCATTGAAATATAATTGAGCAAACAAGTTATTACAGTATATGTCACTCGACCTCGACCCTCAACGATTCGCGTTTACACCCTTCGTTTCTCTCACGTGTATGTTTTTTCCTCCTTTCTCTCTGTCTCTATATCGCTTTTGTCAAATTACAGAATAAGTTCTTTGCATGTTACCAAACTGTCATAAAAATTGTAACGCGTTGCGTGTCGGAGATTACGTGGTCTTTTTTCTTCTATTTTTTTTTCAGTCACTATATTTTTAATAATCGATATATGAAAAATCAATAAAAAAATGTTTGTTGTTACAGGTGGGCCAAAATTAGAAAAGATTCCATCTGATGCAGTGAAAATTTGTAAAAATGGGCCAACATCATCATCAATTGCAACAATTACGAGGGATGGGAAAAATGGAGAAAGAGCCGAGCGGTGAGGAGACCGAGGATGCAACGAAGGGAAGTGAGAATTGAGATTCGCCTGAAAAAAATTATTCAAAAATAGACAGAATATTGGCTGTGCCCGATATGAGTGACGCAAATAAGAAAAACGTGAAAACGTGATCGATCGTTTTTTTTTCGCAATTTTTTTTCTTACGTCAACGGCGCCTCCGAGACAATCTCCAATTAAACTTCGTAATCCGCATCGATGTAATAACAAGGACCCGCCGCTTTCGAATTAGCTGAGAACATCAAAATGGGGAATGGCATGAACAAGGTACGAGACACGATTAGTAATTGCTTCCGCGCCGTCGTCGCTCTTATCGTTTGCTAAAATTTTCTCGTCGCAACGACAAGTCCAAATTAAATTAATTTATTTGAATTGAATTTTCGATCTGCAAATTTCCGATATCATTAGGAAGAAAATTAGTTTTTTTTTTCGACCTGACGTCGTTTCGGTGCGGTCGCATGTAAGAGAAGAGGGACATATGGCGCCGTTTCGATTGGCGACCAGCCAGCGAAGCGTATAACGTCAGTTAAGGGTTGATGCATGTTAGAGTGATCTAACTCGGGGAGAATCGTTACCGCGACCGGGAAAAACACAGTAAAAAAGCGCTCGATCAATTCACCGAATTTTTTCGTATCCCTGAAATAATCTTTAATTGCACAACCTGATACTTTATTTATACAGATAATTATAATTCCAACTTAGGATATATTTTTTTGTATGTAGATGATAGTGAATGAAAAAAGATTAATTATTATTGATAAGTATATATACATGCAAACTCATCGATGAGAGTTTTTCCATCAATCAAAACGACACTTAACTCGTTGTGTGAAAATTATCATTAAATGGTTGATAACAATTTCGTCGTGAATAAAATTTATCGATAATTGGTTCCGTTTGTTTTCTTCTTACTTTCTGCTTTTATCGATTTAACATTTTCACCAAAATTGCCGCTATTTCAGTCTCATATTTTCGTCTGCATATTTTTCTTGTCGATGCAGTCCTCGCATTGTGCTCCGCATCGAACAATCGATACTGAAATTTTCTTGACTCTCTTTTTTCAATCGATTTACACATTATTTTCTGCGAAATATAATTTTTTTTATAAGTTTCTTAAATATAGCGTTTGATTATTTAACTATTGAAAATTGCATTATTCAACGTGTGCTCTTATACAGGAGAGTTCATAAAATGGTATTTTTTAACAATAAATATCTCGACATATATAGATTATTTAAAGCTCTTAATATTAAATACACACGTATGCATGTATAATCTATATACAGAAAGAAAGTTTGAGCACGAATAATCTTTTTTTATGAGTATATATCAGAAAATGCTCATTTCCACTTGTAATTAATATTTTTAATTTGTATATTTACAAATACTCGAAAATATGGGTGACATGAAAAAATACACAATATATATGTATGTATATGTGTATCCAGGAAAATTCTTCTCTTATTCTCCTTCACTTCTTACCGCCCGCCCTCACCGCCAGTAGTCACGACTGTCCTAAACAGTGAAAAGCTCTTTGCTCACGTAACTCATTGCGACAAAGCAACATCAGTCGCGTGTTCGTAAACTCATTGAGCATTGCTTGTTAATGGATTAAAATTATTTCAGTTCATTTCTCCTCTTATTTATCAAGCATGCATTTCATATTTAATACGCGTCTTTACAATTAAAATTCCATGAGAATTATTTTGCTATAGCTTCTTCTCGTGTTTTCGTACTCACGAATTTTTCCTTTTGTGTTATTGACTTTATAAATAATTGAGGAAAAGAGCTTGAACGAAATTAGGGGAAGTCAGCTCTGTGCGATATACGTGCGGGTAAATTTTCCGAGCCAATAGTCTTGCATATGCGATAAATAATTCATTAGCCTCTTTCACGTGAACGCGTGCACACGTATACGGTACGCCGGTATACTTTATCGTGCATGCAACAATAGATCGCGGTGGGCCGATTGCGCGTGGAAATATTGGTGCAAAAACGGAGCACTTGGATCGACAAAAAAGTTGTCAATCTATTTTTTTTTTCATCGCAAGCAATAAAAATAGCGGCCGAGCAAACTTCTTGTAAATATTTCCATTGTTTTCTCGACGATTTAAATAGACGTAGAATTGAAACTTTATCGTGCACACGTCGAAAAAGATTGATTCGCGCAAACAGATCTAACCCTGGTTAAATATTCGCGCGCTCGTATTGAATATACAGCACACGCATCGTGCTTGTTTTCTTTTTTTTTTTAACTTTATTATTTAAAAAAACAAGAGCAAGATAAACGAGTGAGCGATTAATATAGTGAGTAAGGGGTATAGGTCCTGGCGATTTTTTTTTATGCAGTTCGATAGCCGTTCGATATCTAAAACCATATTCGTGATTTTCAACTCTAATTAACGGGAATAGTGTACAGTAAAATTTTTAAAACATTTTCACATATTTTTATATGATGTTTAATAATATTTATTTTACAATTGTTAAATAAAGGATCTTAAAAAATTTGTCACCTATGATCCCAATAGTTTTTTTATCATAATAACTGTTCATATCATTTTTTTAAATTGGATACGCTTGTTAATCAAGAACGATGTTAACGATTCCGTTTAAAATATGTACCCCTATTAAAAGACTTGGAAATTTTATGAATCGCTCTATCTAAATGTATAGGTACAATAACTGCTAACTTTATGCAATAGCGGTTGCAAAAAAAAAATAAAAACGATTGAAACAAACTTTGATCAAAATGGAATTTCAGCATTTGGCTTGTAATGACCCGTATATCGTATGCATTTGATTTTTTTTTATTTAAAAAGGAAAAGAAGTACGTGGCTGCCACGATTCTAGATTTGATAAGCTACTGAGTGTCGCAACAATTTTCCCAAGAATTAAATAGGATGAAAACATATATTTCCTATTTTGTCCGCAGAAGAATAAAAAAAGAGGTGTAAAATGCTTTTTAGATTTAGAACAATTTATTTTCTGCACTAAATAAAAATAACATGGAAATATACATACTATTCATTGTTTAATGTTTTGTTATTCATACACAAATGAAAATAAATTAGGATAAACATCATATACTAAATATATGTTAGTTCAATCGATCTTTATTTATCAATTCTATAAAATCTTGCTAGTTTTCACTACAACATGAAACAGAAAGAAAAAAAAAAGGTTTTCCATTATATTTGGGAATTGTATTGAAAATGAGTTATGAAGGATCAGGCTTCGATAATCTCCATCGAAATATCAGGTTCTTGTTTGGACTCATCGAAATTTGATCGCAATTGGATTTGCTGAGGATCGTTTTTTGGTTTCTTCTTCCTGCGTATGCGACACTTTTTCTTCTTCTTCTTTGGAATAACTTCGGGATCGTCCTTCTGTGAACGAATAATCGACTTGCCTGTGCTTTGAGTAATTGGTAATGCACTGGTAGTTTTTAAAAGAGGTCTTGCTGTTGTTGTTGATGTTGTCGTTGCTGTTGTTATTGTAATCGAATCGTTTTTTAGGACAACGAGCTGCGTCGGAGCACCTCTATTAATTCCCTGATTATCCTGAATATTTCGTCGTAAATTAGTTTGCGGTATGAATTTTCTCGGTGGGGTATATTTAAGCATCATTTTCCGGAGCAAATCCTTATTTTTGCGGCGCTTTCGTCTGCAGGGACAACAATTGGAGCGACATCCGCACTTATTTTCAAAGCTATCGTAATCGCCGGCGCCGTCGTCGTCGCCGTCGAGGTTATAATTGTTGTCGCGATCAAGGTTCAAAAGACTCTTCATCAAGAAACGATCGTAAGAGCGGATCCACTTTTTTTGCAAACTCAGCGGCAAGCTTTTAACGACGTTCATCGTCCATTGGGCCTTTGTCTCGAGATCTCTCGTTAATGTCGCCTCATTTTCTTCCTCAATATTTTCATTATTAGCCAGCGTCGGTAAATATTTAGACAAGTAGTCGTTGTTCGTCAATAGGCTATCCTCGTTATTTTGTAGCTTCAAAGCGAGATTCCTCAAGGAATCTTTATCGTTCGGCACGAGATTTGTTAGAGTTCTGCGAGCGGCTGCCGTGCTCCCAAACTCGTCTTCCGGCTCATTTTCGACAATGGGGTTTTCGCTCCAACGTGACTTTTTAACCCGAACGCTGCCCGTACCGTTCGTTCCGTTATTCACTTGCACTTTTTCGGTAAGATTGGAACTTGTCGCCGATTCGAGGACTGTTGACGAATTTGCAATTCGTAATACCGGTGGTGCTGGTCCATTCGCCGTCGGAGGAGGAGAGATCGTCGTTAAGTTGCTTACTCCGGGATCGATCACGACGAAAATGATCGTCACCAGCGGTAAAATCATATTTTTCTATTATCATGAAATATTCAGCGTCACTTTGCCGAATTAAAATCGACAACGGGCAGATTAAGTGTCACGTCGTTCAGAAACGTCGACTTTATCAAGGTGTGTTTCACGACGAACAAAATTTTCAAAATTTGATGCGATAGGCGTGGAAAATAAAAGGAAGGAAAAATATATAGCTCGGATTGATAACAAAATTTCCGTGGCGAATGTCTGTGAAAGATAATTGAGCGGAGTAGAAATTTCCGTAACAAATTAACGAGAAAATCTTGGTTACACGGGACAAGCGAGAGCAGCAGCGAGACGTTCGATCGAACTAAAAATGATTAAATTCGCTCCGATCGAGACGACAGCGGAACGCAAAATCGCATTGATCAATTTCGCTCAGCACTGCTGATGTTGACTCGATCCGAGCGTGCATGGCTATTATTCCGGAAGAGGCATAAAAACTCAGATCGAGGATGAAATTATGTCGAGCCGTGACGAATTTCGTCATTCAACTTATCGGATATCGCTGTCGCTCTCTAACATATAACGCTCCTCTCCTGACAGCTATGATAATTGTAACGACGATATTTTTATTTAACACTCCGCGCACGAGCCAAATGTGTTTACATATTTTTAATTCTGCCGAAACATACAAAAAATATCCGCAAATATTATATATAAGCTATATATTTCTCGCGATTTTTTTGCAAATTTGCTAATTTGGAAATTGTCATTTTCCATTCGGTAAATTTTTTATAATCATAATATATATATTGATATAAAGACGAGTGCTTCTTATCGAGATAATAATCTTTCCCTATTTTGTTAAATTATGTTTAATTATACTTTTCTTTGTGCTCGTATATACCGAATGAGCTTGAGTAAAAGATGAATTAATAATTATTTGACAGGTCCTACCGGGCCTATACGTTGGCAACTATCGAGACAGCAAGGATCCTGTGCAACTCGAACGCTTTGAAATAACGCACATCCTTGCGATTCATGATGCGGCGCGTCAGCTCCATCCCGTGAGTATTAAACTTCGTGATGAGTTTCCTCCTCATTTCCCATCAATATAGCTTCTTCATATTTAATCTACTATTTGCCAACGTCACCGTTGGAAAATTCGATTTCAGGATAAGCACTATTTATGCATTTTGGCTGCCGATACACCGGATCAAAATTTATCGCAATATTTCTCGTTGTGCAACGATTTCATTCACGCTGCTCGACTTCGGGGTGGCAACGTTCTCATACATTGGTAAATTATTATCTTCATATTGTCTATCTTTTCGTGTATACTCATCGATTCCATGTTGCAAAATATGCATTTGCTTATTTTCAATTAAATTTTGCGCCTACATCGCGAAATTAAAAAAATGAGAGCATCAGTTTGGCAGGAATGTCAAGGAGCGTAACTGTGGCTGTGGCTTATATAATGAGTATCACGAATCTCTCGTGGAAAGAAGCACTCAAGGTGGTGAGGGTTGGACGTGCCGTTGCGAATCCTAACGTCGGTTTTCAACGACAACTCGAGGACTTCGAGGCGAGTCGTTTGCAAGAGGTTACTTTTTTCTCTTACTCTTTAGCATATCCCCTCAAACTACTTTTTTTCAATATAAAATAGCTCCAAAAAACAGTACGCGTATTGTGAAAAACGAGGCAAGAACATTTACAGGATACATAGTTGTTAAAGAAATAACTGATGAAAAGTACCTTGAGAATTCTTTAAAGCATCCTTGCCGAGTTTATTAAACAAAAACTTTTGTAATGTAATGCCGAGTTACATTATAAAAGTTTTTGTTTAAGGGTGTTGAGTCCATAGAGCAAAAAATCAAAAGTTCGACAACGTTTTTCTCCCATACGAAGTCGTGTCAGAGTAAACATTTATTAAGAAAAGTTGCTGCAAATCGACTGAAGAAAAACATATTTAAAATTCAAGGATTGCACAAAAAAAAATGATGAAATCTTTTTGAAAAATTAGATGAAGCTTCTTTAACGCTATACAAAGATCAGTGCAAAATTTCACTTAAATTAGGAAGCTCGTTAC
>JAPYYW010000779.1:0-27784 GCA_030522545.1 Cremastinae sp. A BG-2022a
AATTAATATCTTAATGAGGAGCTTCCTAATCGTCGTGAAATTTTTACACAACCTTTTAGAGATGATACTTATTATTGTGTAAATTTTTCAAAACATTTCAATAATTATATATCCATCCTGTAAATGTGCTTGCCTCCGTTTTCACATACGCATACTATTTTTTGGAGTAATTTGTCAAACAGTTTTTGTTGAGTTTCGCTCTCGGCTGTTGATGTATCTCGAGTCGTTGTCGCGACTCTTGATTTTAAGAACGATAAAGATCTATATTCGTATAAAATACAATATATCTTATTCTTTCTGAGGTGTGTATGACTGTAAGAGAAAATTTACGCAGTTTATTATTTTTGACTTGTCTTTTGGATAAAAAGGAGAGAAGACGACTGAAGGAACGTTTTCCAAGCCTCGCACTAACCGTGAATGATGCTGAGACCTGCAGAACCAATCTCAGCAATTACGAGACTCTCGCGCTCGCGCGTGAAGTCTGCGAGGGAAAATGTGCTATGGGAAGACCTTGTCCAACCGGACTATGTCGCCAAAGATCCAATAAGAGGTTTGCCCATCTATTATTTTTAATTATCGAAATTGTATTGAGGAGGTGCTTTCGTTTGTTTCTACAAAGAAAAGTAGAAACAAGCGAATTCCTTTTTTCTTGTTTCACCAAGAAAAAAGGAATATTGTTTGTTTTTTGTTTAAAAAATAGATCTCAATAAATTGTCACGTTCGCATGTTTGTTTTATTTTTCATATATAAACTAAAGATGGAATGATCAGGTAAACTTTTTAAAGTAGTTGTCTCAGTACAGTCGAGCTCAAACAATATGTTTCAAGCAAAAGTCTTAAAAACATGACACGTCTCAAATTTCATATATTTACGAATTCTCCCTATATAAGAACCAATGTTAAATCTCAGCAACTTTGGCTTTTCATAACTTTTAAGGGGTTTGGGTACCGTTGGGGAAAATAAATGAAGTTTTACATGTTAAAAGTATAGGGAATCGAAATTTATTAAGAACACGATGAAAATTTGAAAGAACGTTCTTCATTGTCACTAAACAAATTTACATAAATTCAGAAAACAAATCGTCTACATTGTTTTCGAGTAATCAAGTGTTGAAGCTACATTCTTATACACGAAAAGTATAGTTATATTATCTAAAAAATGATATTTCATGGTTCAATTGTTCGGAAAATAATTAGACGAAAATTCTAAAAAAATTTGTGTTTACGTATTTCATATGAAAGAATATCCTCTCCAAATTTAAACGAATTTTTATTATTTCGTTATGTGTATCGAAACCCCTTAAACCATTCAGTAAAACAATTTCACATTTGGCACAAAATTTACTCGTACGTGCCAAAAATTTATCAAATATTCTCATATTTTAAAAAATATCACTCATACGTCCTTAATATAATAACATGAAATGATAAAAAGATGGAAATAAGCGAAAGAGATAAAGTCTTATCGGCATAATAATAGTGCCGTCAATAATTCGCTTTATATTAGAAGTATTATAATAATTAAAAACAAAAAAACTGCAAAAGGACGCTGCGACGAAAATCGTCGACGAGCAGTACGGGAAGTTTGGGGTCAGGTAGAACGCCACCGCAGACTCCTCGACTTTTGCCGTCCGCGCCACCTTCACCGGCGCTTCCGAGATCAGCGAGCGTTATGTCCGCGACGGGGAGGCCTCGAAGCGGACCCGCGGGATTGCTCTCGTACACGGGCTCAGCGCCTCCTTCTCGGTAAATCAATCATTCGAAATAATTATTATATTTTATTGGTAAAAAGAGATGAAGAAAAAGAAGGAGAGCAGCGAAAATGAGTAAAATTAGATATAAAAAAGTTGTGTGCCGGTTTGGTTGGAATTAGAGCGGTGTCGAGGGTTGACTTGTCGTCGGCGGTCGCTTGTAGTAGCAGCGGTAGCAGCGGCAGCACGACAAACCTCTATGGGAGCGCGAGAACCATAAATTGTTCCGGAAGCAGCAATTGGCGAGTGTCATCGGCCTCCCCGACGCCGGATTCGCCGAACAAGACGCCCCCGATATCTCCGATGCACACCCTGAGACGGAGTTCCACTCGGCGATCCGCCATCGAATCTCCGTCCATAACGCCGATCGACACGCCTCCGGATTCTCCAAAATTTTTAGCGAGGCGCGGTGGAATCAGCAGAAGAACGACCTGATCGGACGAGATCGATCTCCCGAGCGAAACGTCATCGGCGCGGAAATTGTTCCTCGGCTCGCGGCATCTCTAAATTTTCAGGGATCTAGCGAGCACGATTATATTTCACTCGCTGGCGACATCCCATCGTCGCGAGTCGCCATTAGCCTGGATCTGCATCCTCGACGAGAAGAAATAAAAACCATCGATCGAACAAGACGAAAAAAAAAACAAACTTTTCCATCAATCTTCCGTTCGTCCACCAAGTGCGTCTGTTTTTCTTTCGTTCTTATCGAACTCGCCGACAATCCTTGGGTTCTTCGGTCTACACCGTCACAACTGCAGCTGTGTTCAAAACGATTGTAAAACATTTTTTAAAGGGTTTGTGTACGCTTGCATTTTAGCTCGGCCTTTCTCGAAAATCACTCTGTCCGGGAGATGCGCCATTTCGATGATTTCGAAAAGCACATCGTGCATGGACTAGATTATTCTCATCTCTTCGAAATCGGCAAGACTGGAAGAGCAGCTGCTGTTTTTCAAGTCCGACGAATAATCAACTGTGCAGTGTGCATCGAACGTGCGTGCGTGCATGTGACAAAAAAAAACCCATAAAAACAAAAATATAATAATCTCGCGAATTTTGAATGCGCGCATATACTCCGCCTAGATCAAGCAATTTTCATGGGGAAAAAAATAATGCATAAAGATAGACTTTAAAATTATTTTGAAACAAAAAAAAACGCGATGTCGTAGCGTGTATATTCGAAATGTTGCTTTTCCGACGGGAACATCGAGACTCGTTTCAACAGCCGAAATAATGAAAAATAATCAACGAAATTGGACAAGAAACTTCAGAAAGTCTCGACGACCAAGAAAAGTGATTTTTCGTCAATCTATCGAAGGTAAATCATTGATGAATTATCGACGAATAAGACACACCATTGTTGTTTGAACATTTTTTTGAAGATTGTACGTCTGTTGGCAAGACATAGGCAGATTGAAGAAAAATGAAGAAAAACTTGATGCGAGAAATAACAATAAGATTTCCGAGATTATTTGTAATTGAGCTGGATACACGATTAATGTGCATTTTGTTGTTGTTTAGATGCACATAAACACAGAAGAGTTATATATTTGAAAAAATATATATATTTAAAAAAATATGTATATACATATTATGTACAAACTGAATGAAAATAATGATGAGAGTTGCGTTGATCGCACCGAGGCCAGACCTTGGAAAAATGGCAGAGATTGTGATGAAATATATATATGTACTCGTTATCGAACATAATTCGACTGAGAGAACACAAATGAAGAAAAAAAAAACATTGGTAAAATTTGTTTTTCGATCATGTCCTAACGCATTCAGAATTATGAAAAATGGCCGAAAAAATTGGTAAAAGCTCCGGGGATTAAAAACGTAAACTCGAAAAAATATATTTTTCATCTGCAAGATAATAAAAATGGGTATTTTCTCAAGCCATTTTACATGAGAATAAATCACAACGATAAGATCCATCCGACGCTAAAGTAATACATAATTATTTGTACGCATTCGTGATACTCTGACAATCTGAATGATGAAATAATATCTGCCCGAGGATTCAATACGAAAACTTCATTAATTTTCGTTGTACATTTGTGGGTAGGTGAACGATTTAAAAACCGGACCATGTTAGGACGTGATCAATCAGAATTTTTTTAAAATTGGAAAAAGAATAAGATACATACACTGTAAGCGACATAGTTTACGATTTATCTGTCAATGCTCTAATTTTTTACGACAAAAAAAATAAAAACCGCAGACAAACGAAGATTCTCAAAAATGAGTAGATATAAATGAAAAAAAGAATGAAAAATAAATAGCAAAAATTCAGATCTAGTCAATTTTTTTTTATAAAGAGGTTCACACGTTTACGTGAAAATTATTTTTGAACTTTTCTCACTAAAATTGCGTATATACTGAGATTAATATGATACTCATCTTGTGACCGAATTTCAATAACATATTCATCGTCTGGAATTCGATATAATCATCTTCCAAAATCCCATTTCACACGATGGAAGTTTCTTTAATTTTAAACACATTTTAACTCTAGGATCCTACACAGGGGTTTCGATTTCGGAATTTCGAAAGTTTTACTTTTTCAATTAGATTTTTCGCTGCAAACATTAAATATGAGGTCTTTTCTCAGTTTTTCAGGTTTTGAACAATGAAATGAAAAAAAAAACTCTGTACGATAAATAAAGACTCAGTTACATCGATTTAAAGTGCTGGGGTAAGCTTAACCCCAGAGTAGGGTATTTTTATCATACGGATAGTGCAGGGTCCTGGGGTTAATATATGCCATCAAAGAACTTTAATACTAATTTTCGTCAGATTATCTTCAAAATAATTTCACTTGATGATTTTTGTCTTTACATGCAAGACGAATGTGCGTCGGCGAACAAACGTGTGAACCTCCTTAATTTACAAATTTTTTTTTCTTCTCCGGTAGTTCTGATGTTGAATTTGCGTATGTTATAATTAAATTGTAGATAAACCTTTTATATGTATTCATATAATCATGCGAGGATTTGCGAAAAACAAAGAAAGGGAAGAACATGAATCGTTTCTAAATCAAAGTGAGGAAATCGTGTATCCCTGATATCGAAAATAAAATCGCCTGCCGGTAAAATATACATTAAAATAACAATTCGAGAGAAAGAGAGAGATAGAGAGATGTAAAATAAAAGTCGAATGATGATGGGTCAGTGATAAAGAAAAAAAAATTGATTCGTTAAATAGAAAACTAATGTAGAATCGTTTATGAGAACTCCTGAACTTTCCACCCAAGTTTGACAAGGTCTCGAAGCAAATTAAAAAAAAAGTAAAATACAGCTTTGAAGCGAGAAATATTCGTGATAGGCGATATTGTGGCTGTGCATTATATGATTTAAATGAAAATATTTCGATCATCTCTAATATAATTTTTAACGATAAAATTAACAGAGCATTTGTGTTTAGATATCAGCTTCTTTTATTCTTTTCGATACATTTCCAAATCATGAAAAATTATTAACATTTAAACTATAACTTATTTAATCATCAGAATATTGTTCAAAATCGCGTGTCGAGAGGGAAGCAAAAAATTGCACGATTCTTGAGGGAGAGTAAGACTAAAATGAGGAGAGAAAGAACGTCGTGTTGACGTTTTCCCTCTGGGTCGAAGCCATGAAGCACCATTTATTATTTACACGTGCGCTAATGGCATGTATTTTTGATACATCTGAAACGAGATCTGTGATTGTGAGTGCGTGTGTGTGAGTTTAAATGCCCGATTCACCACTGCGAGTCATATCATAATATTTATCACTAGGGTATAGTCGCGAAAAAATTCCTCGTCATTTCCCAACATATCAAGAATTCTATTCTCGATGTCGAGTCTCGAACTTTTTAGCCGCTAAAGCGAGATTTCTATAGGTCAAAAATAGGATATATGCGTAATCTATATCGACACGAAGAAAAAAAACGCACAAGCACAACCGCAGGCTGCATAATCCTCTTTGAGATAAATTTAAAAAATGAATAGCCCGGAGCATATTGTGTACACATAAGACTTTCTTTTTTACGTTTCATTTGGACGTCCAAAAATTCTGTGATCTTCACAAGGATCACGAGAATACGAGCAGTGCTCAATGTAGCTGTTTAAACCTAAGTATATTGTTGTGAAAATTCTAGAAATACGGAAGCCTGCGCCTGCTTCGCTAATAAGCTCGATCGCTCACTAGCTCTCGAATTATTTTTACTTCTGACGATGAAGGAACAGCCATAAGAGAAAGTTCAAAATGATGTTAAAAAAATCTTTAAAGAGTGAAGCTGTCTGGTTCCAAAAATGATTTATCGGCAATAAAGAGAAGAAAAATTCCTTTTTTTGAATTCATTCTGTTTTTATCTTTCGATAAATATTTTTATTTATAAATTCTCTATTTTATATACATCAAATTCATCGAATATTCAAAGATTCTTGAGTTACAGGTATGAGTAAGTATAAATCCAATAATAATGTTTTCTCCATAAATGCTTTCTGTTTTTCTGTTGTTAATTGATATTTACGTTTTTTACCTCAACAAATATTCTTATCGTTGTTCTTTTTAATTTGCCATCAAGCTGCAAAGGCTGTTCATAGTTTTTGTAATTGCTTTATTGAGCTCCGTGTTCTTCCAGCTTAATGATATATTGTCCAAGTGATTGTCAAAATCCACCAGATTTCGAGACTCATCATTTCGTAACAAATCCAAGATTGTTCTGAAGATGACTTCTTTGTTATCCAGAATTGCACTGGAAGGGAAAAAAAATTGTGATCCTTACCCCAAAAAATTTTTTTCCAATGGTCCAAGAGCTTCCCAATAATTACAAAAATTGAAAACTTACTCGGTATTGTCTTTGGCTCGCCATTTCCCATCTATATGCTGGAATACCCTCAATGGATTTGTTTCTGCTTCAGGATTTATCTTGTCGTTGTCCAACTGCAAAGATTTTTCTCATAATTTTATTTTTCTTCTTCATCAAAGAAAACTTATTATTTTTCAATTCACTTTTCCCCAACTTACCACCACCATTACCGCGCTGTTAAAGTTTTCAGCTATTTTGTCGGCTATCCTATGAGCTGGTTTGTCCGTGCTAAGTACCAAAAATCATTTTTGGAATTAAGAAACTTTGTAATCAAAGAATGAACTCAAATTCATTATTTAAATGACTAGTTACCTCATGTCATTGACAAGTTCATTAGCCAAATAATATCCAGCTATGACTAAGCCATTTTGCGACGCGTATTGATCGACCTGCATAAAAATTTCACTCAGCTTTACTGCCACAATATTGTCGTCAATAATCGATACAGTATAAAACATTTAAAAACTGCCGCAATAAAACACACATTTGGAGGTTAGAATTGGAACCTCGAAAAATTTTTGTATTCCTCGTTTAAAAAATATGTTTGAAATAATAATAACTTGAAAGTTAAATAAATTATTGCAACACATCGCAGCGAAAAAAATATTTGCGAGTACAAGTGTTTTTTTTTTTAACAATAGCGTAAATTGACTCACCAAAGTGAGGGCTACTTCGGCCATAGGTGAAACATGAAGACAAATGTGAAAAAGCGGAACGACATCGTCGATATAAACGTCGGGGGACTTTCCTTCGGATTTGCTCTTCTGTTTAGCTAGAAGTAGACCGTTTATAGCGCAATGAGGATATTTTGCAGCATGTAACATGACTTTGCAGTAAGCACGGGGCGAGAACGTCACTTCAGCCATTTTTACATTGTACGGGACGCGGCACGGGACACACACACACGCGCGCGCGTATGCATCGTCTATTTAATAATGCATTGTTACACTGCGAAGATCAAATGAATAACAGTTTTCAACAAAGCAGAGTTGTAAAAAAAAATACAAAATTCTCATAAAATTTATAGTAAAATTTCGTTATTTTTCATTTAAAAAATATGTAATTCGTATTATGTACTGTTACAAATGGAGACATCAATTGCTCATTTGACAGCGCATCACCTGTCAAATTTGACAGCTGACTCAGATTTTTGTGTT
The DNA here is from genome assembly GCA_030522545.1 of Cremastinae sp. A BG-2022a. NCBI lineage: Eukaryota > Metazoa > Arthropoda > Insecta > Hymenoptera > Ichneumonidae > Cremastinae sp. A BG-2022a. Next base: position 7,759 of record JAPYYW010000779.1, read on the forward strand.
TGTAAAAAAACTCCAAGGCAACAGAGGTTAACGAGGCTCGAGGATTTTTGGCGAAATACATAAATAATTGTGCGTCTTTTTTTTTATCAATTGTGCACTTTCCAACTGCCTTGCACAACAATTTTTCTATGTAAAAATTAGAGAGAATATAGACTAAAGTATTGAGCGGGAAGGTTTAAAATAATATATTATTGTAAATATTTCAATTTCTACTTATTAATGTATAAAAAAAGGTTGTACAATAATTTTGAATAATTTTTTGGAAGCAGATGACGGAACTTTCGGATGAATCGGACGTTGATCCGTCTGAAGTGGAAAGAATGGTCGAGGACCTGGACGATCTCGACGATACTTTGCTCGGTGGATCGTTAAAAAAACAAGATCAATTTTCGACGAAAAAAGATAACACGGAAGTCAAAAAAAAAGTTGCTTTCAAAGGTAAACATTTTTAGCTATTTCATTTTCTTGAAATTAAAAAAAAGTGACATGAAGTTTATTGAAGATTTCGACAATGACGATCCTTTGGCCGATTTATTGAGCGACGACGAGATACGCGAAAGTAAAAAGCAAACGGTTACGAACTCGAAGAGCAGCCTCTTTGCTGATTTGTTTGGAATAAAAGGACCCAAACTTGAAGAAAAAAATGCTGACCCAATGAAAGTACAAAATTTATCGAATCTATCAAAAAATGAAAATGTGAAAGTTGATAATAATATTCCGAGCGAAAATCCTTCGATGGGTATGAGTAAGAACCCTCGTCAAGAGCGCTCTATTCAAAATAATCGCGAAAACTTGCAAATAAATGAGGAAGTTAAATCACAAATAAACGAAGCACCGAGACGGGAAGAAAAGTTATTAACGAGCAAAGCTCGAAAATCCTCGTTAATGGAAGATTTGTTGGGTGTGAAATCTGGCCCCAGCAAAGAGCTGGACTTTCGAGTGAACATTCCAAAGCTGAGTACTCAAAATTCACAAAATTTTGTTTTGCCAGAATCCTCGAAATCTGAGCAGTCGATAAAAAGTTCTTCGGTATATTCGTTAGAGCCTGCAAGAGCTCGAGAGCCCCGAAGAGGCAGAAGAAATTCGACTTCGATCAGCGATCCTCTCGGGTTGTTTTCCGAAATACCGAAATCCGAAGCAGTACAGCCTGTCAAACAAGTATTTTTGAGATCATAAATATTGTTTCAAAATGAATATTATTCGAAAAAATGTACGATAAGCTTTCATTGTAGGTGGAAAAGAAAGGAACATTTCTTTCGGAAGAAAAATTGACAGAGGAATTGGAAATTGCCAAAGATTTGCCCGAGTGGCTCGGCGGTAGCAGTAAACCAAGAGAGACTAAAACAGAGGACCGAAAGGATAATGTTTATATAAAAGATAAACCTGACGAATCGATGACAGATTTGGCAGGGTCGAAAAATCTCGAGACGATTTTTCATCCTGATTTGTCGACGATGATGAGCACGCAATTCGATCAACAAGCTGCATTAATTTCGATGCAACAGCAAGAGCACGAGCTCAAAACCGTGGTGGCCTTGTCCCATCAGAACGAGCAGGTGACGAAAATCGTTGAAAATCAAAAAGCGAAACTCGATGAGCAGACGAAAATGTTTCACGATCTGATGAAGCATCAAATGGAAAGGCAGGCAATGCTGGAAACACAAATGAAGATTCAACAAGCTAGAATAGATCAGTACATAAAAGTAAGCAAAACGCAATGTTTATTTCTAAAAATAATGTTCGACTAAAAAATACGTTCAATTATATGATATTAATAATTTGATGAAAATAAAGACTCTGATGTCACAACCGAAGTCGTTGCCAACTGGAGTACTTGATGAAAAGGATGCCAAAGAGTCCAATGAGAAAGAAGAGAGGGCTGCGAATGCTGAAAATCTTGCACAAAAATTGGAATTGGAAAAAGCTCATTTGGAAACAATAATCACCATGTTAAAAGATAAACACGAGAGAGAAGTAGCGATTCTTCAAGAGTCATACGAGTATACATTAATTTCAAATAAAAAGAAAAATTTCGACAAATATTTAATCGAACGAAGCATAAAAAAGTAATCATGTGTCTATTTCAGTAAGGAAATTTTGTTACTTCGTCAGGAGATTGATAGATCGGAAAAGAAATGGTTGGATCTGAGCGAGGCTCTGGAAAAGGAGTACGACAAAAAAACGGAGAAACTAAAAAAAGATATGGAAGAAACGGAAACAGCGTATAAGGAAGAAATCGCTAGACTAAAAAAAAACGAGGAAATATTTGTGAAGGAAATTTATGAGAGGCACTCGCATAATATTAAAATGTTACAAAAAGAACACGCCGAGACTATCGAGGAAATGTCGCGTGCCAAAGAAATCGAGAAAAAAGCCGTAGAAACGATTAATAATCACAAGACTGATCTCGGTGATCTGTTGCAACGTTCGGAGCTCGTTGTTGAGAGTTTTCAGCACTTCCAGAAGAAACTTGAGGACAAAAGCAATGAATTCGACGAGACGCGAGGAAGTTACTTGAAAAAACAGGAGGAACATTTGCAACGTGAGCATATTATTGATTAATTAAATTCATGTATAAATACGTATGTCAAATGAAATAAAACAAACTATATATATTTGCAGTTCTGAGGGACCAATTGAATTCGCAGCAAGACTGTCTCGCGGAGGAACGGAAACGTTTGCTTGAAATTTCACACAAACTGGATGCTGATACGGCCCAGTTAATAGCAGAATTCAAGAAAAATAGTTCCCTGATAAGCGAGAGTGAAGAACGACTGTCGATCAGGGAACAAACGCTTTTGCGAGAAAAACAATTGTTCGACGAGCAAAAGAAGTGGGAACGCGAGCATCTGCAGGCGATCAAAGAAGCATGGACGAGAGAACAGGAGCGTCAGATGAAATTAATAATCGATGAGAGAGAATCTGTTGCCAATGAGAGAATAAAATTGGATGTTTTCAACAGACTGAAGAGCAGTGAGGAAAACATGGCTAAAATAGAGGTAAAGGAAAGATCTTTTATCATTGCTTTCCAATGATTTATTATAATTATTGTATATTTCAGGTAGAGGCTGCTTTGAGAGCTGCCCAGGAAGTAACAAACGAGGCAAGCCAGGAAAAGCACAAGTGGCAGGAAAAGTGTCATGCGCTGGATCTGGCCAAGGAATCATTGCGAGTTAAGGAAAAACAATTGGTCAAGAGAGCCAAAGAATTGGAGACTCTGACGCAATCGGCTCTAATGAAACGCGAGGAAGGTTTTCAAGCGTTGAAAGAAGCAAGACTGATCGAGGAACGACACAAAGAACATTTGAGTCAGCTTCAAATAAAATTGGAAAGTCTAACAAATCGTGAAAATAGGAGAGCCGTCGAAAAACTCGCGATTAAAATGTATCCAGCCGAAAAACCGGAAAAAGACACACACGTTCCGTCGGTTCGCGATAACGAAAAATCCTTGATCACTGATTCCTACATTTCTACTCATTTTAAGGTAATTCATGAATCATTGAGTCACTTTAAATCAATTTTTAATCATTTTTAAATATTATTTCTAGGATATCGTCGATCCTAATTTGTTGCTGCTCAAATTGAATCTTGACAATAAAATGGACACAACAGAGGAATTACTTGCTGCCATGCAAGTTATCAGCCAATAGAATCAATTTTCATTGCAGTGTAAATACGTTTAATGTTAGCTTTTGTTTAAATTAGTAATACAGATACTGTTTAAGTTAATGCAAAAGCATGAATATTACTATCATATAATCTTTTGTAACTGTTTATTATAAGAAATAGTAAACTAGTTGTATAAAATACTAGTTAATTGTCATATATCGACATGTCCAACCTCTCATCTTCAGCTGGAAAGAGAAAAAAATTTATTTTCCTTAACATTGTAAAATGTGCTTGCATCAATCTTCAAAATAGTATTATTTAAAATAAAATAAATATTTAATTTACCTGTATATTGATTCAGTATAAAAGGTAAATTGTACAAAAATGTTTCTTCTTTTCCAATGGACAATTGAATGGCTTTGTAGACATCGGACATTAATTGTGTACAGAATTGCTGGGAAGAATTGATAAACAGATTAGTAAGAATGACAAAATTATTTTTATTTATTGCCAAATTTTATATTTTATTCTAAAAAATATCAATTTACTCACCACATCAGCACTCAATTTGCAAGCATCAATACTGTTACCAGTTTCTGGTTTCATGAACAGGTTTTTTCCATTATTTACAAACTCGGAAGCATAATTTAAGAATTCCACTGTTTGCCTATAATATTCTTATATGAGAATGTGCTCTGTTTTTCATAATACATTTAATTGATACATTAAATTTTTACGTACTTGTGATGTTTATTAGAGATTGGCAAACCTTGGTTCTGTTTTGATTCGTGCACAACTTTGCTTATTGCATGCTTGTGACTAGTTATAAAATTTATATTTTTTTCCGTTGTTTTCATAGATTTGCACATTGTTTCTGTAAATAATACAATTATATTTGTATTAAAAGTTACAAAAATTTATTTAAAAAAGGGTTATGTATAACCTTTTAAGTTTTCGAGTTCTTTCTCGATAAAATCGTACTCCACATTCTGCTGAGATTCTCGCCGCGAGAATTGAGCATCGCGAATTTTTTGCTTTTCACGTAAAATAGTCACTGCATTGTCCATTTTATTGTCATTTATTCGCATTCGTTGCCCGTTTCTGACTGAAGGAGCGTAATAAATATGCAACAGATCTCGTTGGTATATGTGTACATATGTACCCGACCACGACCGTGAGCTCAGTGTCACAAATCGAACGTGCCGACTGTTTGCATTGTTTCATAACCTCACTAGGACAAACATTTCATCTTGAAAACATAAATGTAATACGTGTACATATGCGTATATTTAAAAAAGACTTGCGTAGTATTTTTATCGAGACTCCAAATTTACTCTATATAGTAATAAATAAATTAGTACTCGCTTATTCAGAGCTGAGACCGAAAAATTTGTGTGTGTGTTGCTGCGTTAACCTCTACAAACGGAGAACAGAAAAAAAATTGATCGATAGATTGCTTAAAAATAAAAGAATACTTGATAATAATATTAAACAAAATAATTAGAAGATAATGCGAAGTCGTTCGCCTTCGCCGAGAAGAAGAGATCGTTCGAGAGATCGTTCAAGAGATCGTGACAGAGATCGCTCGAGAGATCGTGACAGAGATCGCCGCAGGCGAAGATCTCGCGAGAGACGGAGAAGGTACGTTTACATTTAGTTTGGGACACTATTGCTTATGAATAAAGTGAAAATTTCATTGTCTTTTTTTGTTAGATCCGTTGATAGGGAGCGTGTAAGGTCCCGGGATCGAGACAGAGATCGCGATAGACATCGGCGCTCGTACACCAGATCGACATCAAGATCCAGAGACCGGGAAAGGCCGAAATCGAAAAATAAACCAGCGACAGCCGAACGACCAGTTATTTCAGGTTTACTAGATCAATTTTATGTATTCGTTCAAATTAATTTTATATTTTAAATACATTGTTTGAAAGTGACTAATATAAGTGATTTTTTTGTGCATTTAGAGGCAGACCTCCAAGGAAAAACTCCAGAAGAGCAAGAGATGATGAAAATAATGGGTTTTCATGGATTCGACTCTACCAAAGGGAAGAAAGTTGAGGGAAACGATACTGGTGCCGTTCACGTTATTTTGAAACGAAAGTACAGACAGTACATGAACCGAAAAGGTGGATTCAATCGACCGCTTGATTTTGTCGCTTAACTCTCTGTCCGATTTAACATGTAACGATTACTTATTACTTTTGTTTGTTTGTTACTTTATGAATACACATTATGTCAATATTTCTGCATTTTATTATTTTTAGAAAGGCACAATAGTTACAGGTTATATTTTTGATGTTCCCTTAGCTGAATAATACTGTTTAAGTTTACGTGGAAGTTTGTTCAATCAGTTACCAGTAATTGTTAATCAACAGTGATGATGCCAGTCATATAATACTTGATGACAAACATAACATGTAACAGATCTTCAAATGGAATCGTCGGCTCCTGTTCGTCTTCTTTTTCTTTTAACCGCAGGAGACTCGTCTTCGCTCTCATGGTCACGATCGATTACATCATTTTCCCCATGATTCGAATTTTGAGTATTCACTTGCTAATTTTATTACAAAGGGGAAACCAAATTCTTTTTAATATTCAACATCATATTGGTAAGATAAATTAACTATTATTTGTTGCACTAACGCGAGTTACAAAGCAAAAAAAGCTCTTCGAACTACGTATTTTTATATTTTATAACAGTTATAGAAAAATAACTTACCAGGCTGACACCGAGTTTCTCAAGACTCTCTATTAGTACTGGGTTTTTTATTCTGTAGTCTCGGGTTATACTGTGTTTCACATGATTCTCCAACGGAATCTAATTTCAAATAATAACATACAATTTTTAATAATGTCGAGGGTCGAGGGCTTAAATCCATTATGACATCAACTTATAAGTACTCACTCCAGTTTTTACGCCGAGGTTCATTATGTCTTTTCGAAAATTCTCGACAGCAAGCACGACGTTGGGTATAACTTTGGTCTCTTTTATAACTTTGTTTCTTTGTGCGTAATTATCGGATTTTCTTCTACGAGTGTTTTGATTCTCCTGAAAATACAATTTAATGTCGAATAACCTCTTGCGTCTCGTATTCGTAAAAAAATTTACAAAAATTGTTACCTCCGTATGAGTTATGAAATTGTAAAACACGACTGTCAGAGATTTTCCAGCGAGATCGACGAGTTGTATAAATCTTAAAATTATCGTCAATTGTTAGTAGGAATTTTCTTCTATTTTTTTTTAACGACAGACGAAAAAAAACTTACTTGACTGACTGGAAGGCTGGATTTTTTGAGGTAGATTTGTTGTGAAAATATTTCGTCAGGAGGCTCAAAAGTTTGTACAGTTGCTGAAAATTCTTAAATATCATATCGGTATTTGATCCGGGTTCTATCGCTGCGGTTGCCAAAGAACGGAGCATTTGACTAACGTAACACAATTGTCGACACAAGCTTCGCTCTTTTTCTCGTATTTGTTCTCGAGCTGTAAAATATTAATCACAAGTCTATTGTAAAATGATAAGAAAAAAAAACAAGAGAAAACGAAAAAAGAAATAATAATTTAAAAAAACACATACCAGAGTCATCACTCAGGCCTGGAACACTGACCATACATTGTTCAGATTTTAATCTCATCAACAGCCACGAAGCATTGTCTAATTTTGTTTTAATCGCATTGCTCAAGATCGCGTGGGTCTGAACTGCTGACGCTTCCGTCAGACACTTAAAACCCTCGGCTATCGAATTTTCATCCTTTAAAAATCAATATTGAAATGTCAGATAAAAGCTGAAAAATAATTAGAAAATAGAGCATAATAATATTGTTAGAAATAAAATAGTGTACCTTGTCAATGGTGCCAAGTTTTCCACACAATTCAATGCATAATTCATCGACCGTGCTTCCGTTTTGTTGATCGCGTTCCTCAATCATCGTCAGCAAATTAATGAATTTAACAGCAACGGAAGTTTCCATCTCTGTTGTCTCAGTCATTTGTTTCAACCACACGAATACTGCATTTTCTTTCGAGTTTCCGACTTCTCTTTTAGACAGCAATTTGAACATTGTATCCAATATAATAATTGGTATTTTCTTCAATGTTGGATCGTCATCTTTCTCTTGCTCGAAGTAAGCTTCGAGCAAGCCTCGAAAAGTTTGCAAGAGCTGTTGAATTTGGGCGTTGAGACCTTCAGACGCTTCCGTTCGACCTTGAATTAGATTTCGTGTCATGCACTTTTCTGAGTGATGAAAATAATGTTAGGTAGCTAAATAGTACGACAATAATTAGATCGCTTACAGACGTGACCGAAAAATTTTTCAAGATCCGAAGCGAAGGATGTGCAAATGAGATCACACAATTCCTTGAAGCACTCTAAACCCAGAACTGCTGTTTGCGGACAGAAAGAACATATTCGGTCAAACCCGCAGATCATATGTTTGTAAAGCAATCTAAAAACAATAAATTTTCATTTGGTTATCGATATTTAATGACAAAGCAGATGTTACTGTAATTATTGCACTTACAATCCTATATCAAGGTAAACTTTCAAGTGCGAATCTTTGTGTCTCAGCAAATCTGAATTTTTCAGTACTTTTGCAGTCTGGATCAAATGTATCGTAGTTTGTAGAATATAATGGTGAAATTCTACTTTCTTTTTCAACAGAGTTGATTGATCTTTTGTGGCCCAAGGTACGTGACTTCTACCCAAATAATTAAATAATTTCGACGATTATTTAAAACTCATCAATTCTCATACTATATATTGTATATTTAATTATTTCAAACATTTTGCTTACTCATAGAGGAGACACAACATTTTGTACATTGCTTCCAAATTCATGATCGTCTCCAAACATTTTATAGTAACGGGACGACCCGGTCTCTTATTCAAAGTCGTATCGTTGGGATCCTTTTTGTTTTTACCATCGCCCTTCTTTGATTTTGAACTTCTCTGAAAAGAGAGCCCATAATACATATAAAACATGTAAAGGTAAGATGGGAAATCTTTCTCAATATGATTTTTAGCAAAACCAGTGGTAGCTCTGGCATCGCGGGCAACTCTATCGAGAGCTTGAGATAATTTAGAGGATAGAAAAAGAGAGAGTAACGATGATAGAAAGTAAAATAGACTTACCTTGCTAAACTCTATGAGCTCGTTGTAATTTTTAAACAAACTATTCAAGCTCTGCGAAACGTTGACACTTTGCGTGGACCATCCGCCAATTCTATAGGCCATCAGAGCTTCGTAGACGCTAATAGCGAGTTTTAAGATGTGCAATTTTTGCTGGGACTTTGGAACGTTGTCATGCAGATCGGTACTCTCGTCCTATCGAGTGAAACATAAATATGTTATAAACATAATAAAATGTAATAAATATTAATTTTGCAAAATGAACATTACCAAACCGAAATGCTCCAGTTCGACTTGTGCCATTCTGTTGCAAAGTGATTCCAACGTTATGGAGACTTTATCCAAAAGAAGGGAATTTTTCGAAGCCGTTTTTATGTATATTCTCTGCATGACATATATAAGCTCGCCGATCGGCTCCTGAAGGACAGCTTCAGCGCCGTTTATATCAGAACATATATGAAACTTGAGAGGTGGCTTGACATTTACGTCGTGCTCGTAATAAATGTCAAAATGAGTCATCAGCATGTCCATGACGTACTCGGATAACTCGGGATTCATAACGACCGCATCGTAAAGACCTGTTACGACGCAAACGAAATTTCAAAAATATTTACATATGTTATAAAAAAAAACAAACAACAAGAATATGAAAATGTGCTCTTGTACCTCTGTACAAATTGGTACGAATTTCGGCTTCGTGAGTGAAACATCGCTTTAGTATACTCAGAACTTCGTGACAGAGAGTGGCGTTGCATCGTGGATTCGAGCTTTTTGCCTGAGTACATTTCTCAAGAGTTACTTGAGAAAATATCGATGTTGAGCTGGAAACGCTTGTGCTCGAACTCTGTCCTGATTGACTCAACGCGCTGAGATCTTTTATCTTGTACGTTTTGAGAAGTTGCAGAAATCCCATTACGGCCATTTGTCTCGTGTGAGTTCCTTTTCGATAAAGCGCTTTTCTCAGTATGAGAACAAGAGTGTCCCTTATCGTGACTGAGACCTGCATCAGGGGCAATATCGCATGGAGAACTTGCCTCGCGGCATCTCCTGGTATCATCATTAATTGCTCGAGAAGCGTTACTACCCAGGCCTGAGCGTCGATCACGACTATTGTTAATTTTCGACTGATGTAAGACAAGCATTCTGTAATCGACGAAAATATTTTTTTCGAATTACTTTTTTTCTTTGTTGTAACGACATTCATATATCTGACTAAAATTACCGGTATACTGAGTTATTGCAGAACCTCCGCTGACGATTCTCTCGGTCAATTTCTGCAAAACGGTTGTACCGATCTCGTGACGCTTGCGAATTAATCTTTGAATGATCCGTATTCCGATATCGCACATCTGATGTTCATCGTCCTTCATGCGATTGTCTCTTTCCATGAGTACGAAAGCGAATTCTACCAGACCTTTCAATAATACATATCGATCCTTGGTACTGATAAAATCAACATTATATATTTTTTTCTCTATCAATAAAATGGAAACATTTGTATCGAGAAACGAATAAATTTTGAAGTTAGTACCTATTGGTGATTACATTTTCGATAACGTCAACGATTCGCCAATCGTCCGATAACACAGTCCTTAGCCAAGCACTGCTCTTACGCTTATCATCATCTTGAATTTTTCTGTATATGGCTTGTCTCAATATCTCGAAAGTCTGTTATAATGAAATAAAATTGTAGTAATATTAATACGTTCTTATATTTATGCCAATATTTTGGTAATAATTATTTTCATTGATGAAAGTTATTTGTAATGAGACTTGAAAAGTAACATGATATACTTGTTCTTCATAAACATTTGACACTGAGAGCAGAACCGCCACCAAAAATGGATCCAATATGTATTCAGGAGCATTTGTGACTCTTTTCAAAAAAAAAATAAACTCTTTCAGCCTTGTGTGATCTAACTGCGCCGCTTGATAGATGTGATACAATACTGTGCTCTCTGTTTCTTGAATTTCCTTCAAGCTCAAAGTGTCTGTAATATTTATCAACAAATATCTTATATACGTACACACATTAATTCTTAATGGCTATTTTTTGCTAATTTTTTCTTATTTTTACCTATTTTTTCAGCACTCTCCATATTTTGACTGTCACCAGTTTCTAAATACTTAGCAGCAAAATACTTTTGTAATGTCATCAACAAAAGTTGACTCTCTTGGTTGGAACATAATTTCAACAATTGGTGTACCAGGGGAGGAATTTCACTCAACTCAACTTCATGAAGCTCGTGGCATAGAGCTTTAACCACAAGCTCATGATCACCTTTCTCTAATGTTATTTCTCTAATGAAAAATTTAAAAAATAGAAAACTTTGAAAATCAAAAAAGAAAGCTTTGGTATGACATGCACTCGTTTGAAGATATCATTACCCAAACATCTTAGCGAGCGATGATAATATTTCTGATTGCCAACGATTGTTACAGATTGTCTTGACAATAAGAGACTTGTATTCTGGTCCAGTAACTTCATCTCCTTTGTAGCTTATGTATTTTTCTTCTTCCAAGACTTGCAAAATAAGTGGTAACATGTCTTTCCAACTATGAAAATATTAACCCTTATTGTTGATTTAAAAAAACAAATTTATCTCGAAGAGTCATTATAAATCGTTCAATAAACGTTACCTCATAAAATTATCATCGTTCAGACGAATTCTTTCGAGACAAAATTCTGTAAGCTTAACCAGATTTACTTTGGAATAAGACGACAAGTTGAGTACTATTCGATTGACAATGGATTCCATCTGAGAACTTGTTACACCTTTTGCATTGCAGAGCGATTTCAAAACCATTTCGACGAATTTTCGCTTCTTCGTTTGAGATAATTCAGAATCGATGAATCCTTGAAGGAATTCATCCAACATTTTTTGCATGTTAGGACTGTTGATTTTTTCAGTCAGCATATTTGTCAGCTACACACAAAGAATAATAAAATTCGTGAAAATCGGCAGAATTTTCCATCATTTCTGCTTTTATTATTAATTTCTCATTAATAATAGTAATAATACATATGTTGTATATAAAAAATGTATTAAATTGTTGACATATACGAAACATGTTATATACTGATTTTATTTGTAGAGGTTAGCGATATACGTTGTATAAAAAAGATTCAAGTTTACCTCTTCGGTTTCTGCATTTTCGATAAATTTTTCCATGGCACGACGATCTTTTTTCATGATCGCCTCCTTGAACTGAGCGTACATTTTCCCGAATAGTGTATCAAAACATTATAACGACGAAAGAAATAACGAGCAGGTTTAAGCGTGTTTACGTACACACATAAAACTGCGGAATCTTGAATCAACAAGTCGCTGAATAACAACCGGCTTCGTTGTCCTGGCGTTGCTTGAATTAAATACTATTGCACATGTGTACACGAGTATGTACACGCATACATTATTATTATTATTTCGTTTGGTTGGCTCGACATACTAACACAATTTAACCGGGAAAGACAGTGGAGTGTTTGATGCAACTGCGAAGCGCTATATGTAGTCGCAAAGTTTATATGTGTGTGATTGAAGGCGAGTTCCACTTATCGCCCACGAAGCCTTTGTCCTATCCTTATTTACACTGGTCTTGGGTCTTTCTGAACGTTTTGGACGATAAGTGGAACGCGCCTCCTGGGTACATATTCTCCGAAAGAAAAAAAAAAGAACATGAACAACACTCAGGATAACAATTGACGTTTATTTTCCTAAACCAATAACGAGTGATATACATGATTTAAAAAATTCTCTTATATAATCCCAGGTCGATGCTACAGGATGCACTTTTACGTGTCCTACGTAAAACTATATTTGTGTATATTAAAATTCTCTTATGTATTTTGTTCGTAAAAATTTTTTACAATACGTTTCGATTAAATCTTTAGCGTATTTTGTTTCCGTATATCTATCGTTAATCATATTTTAATGCGTACTTGTAAAAAACGTTTATGATAATAGTATTTCTATGACTCGAAAATTTATCGTACTCGCACAAAATTGCTCCTTTCTCTGACATCCCCGCAATATCATATAAATTATTTTTTAGAAAATTCTAGATAGATCAACTTGGAATTTGCACAAAAGCTTGCGAAATCACTGGTTTCAGCTACTACGATAGCAATAATTCGTTGTCACTCGGACTGTCCCATAGAATAATAAAATAAAAAAACAGACATTTTTTATTTCAATATTTATCATGTTCATTGTGGCTAAACCGTTTATGGAGCACAATATTGTTCTAACGTTAGCATGTTATTTTATGTAGTTTCATTCCGTACTCTTTTTTTTAACGATTTTTCGCAATCTTGTGTCCGATTATGTAGACAAGGTAACATGATATCGGGTACAACAGAGTATCTTGAGAATGACTGCTATCGTTGTCGAGCTCTTTGTATCAACAATTTTTGACGAGATACGTCAAATTAACGGTCAAACGAATTCTCTCGCTTAAAAATAAAAGATGCAAAGTGCCTTGCAAATAAAAACAGAAATTGAGCTTTATGCGTATCAATCGTTGAATTCATAATGACGAATTTTAAGCCCCTCCCCCCTCCCTCCCAAAAAAAACTCTAATTATATATCTGTACATTACGAGAACAATTGATTTGACGATGGAGCGTCCTAACGAGCGATTAACAGTATTAAAAAATGCGAATTTATTTACACAAAGGGCGCTAAAACGAGACCCTTTCACAAAAGCTGGCAAAAGTGTTTCGCGAGTGTATGGATAGCATAGGAGAAGAAGAAGTAGAAGTTTGAAAAAATCACAGATATCTTCGACGATGACGTTGCATGTATGAGATGAGAAAGTGGACGATAATTGGCCATCCGATCATCAGAGCGAACATTCTTGGGGAACACTCCGGCAGTGGCCACCATCGAGGCTGCCTTATCTCTCGTCCCGATCGCTCCTGTTTATTTTTCATAAATACACTTTGCGAAATTCATATCTTGTTTTCGTATCTTGCATTGTTTCTTATCGGAATACATACCGGTGGGGGAGCGAGAGCTTTGAGAGCTTGTCCCTCGAGGCATCGAACTCTTCCGGTTATTCTATCCAAATCTCTCTGTAGATTTTGTACCGTGCTTGATATTTGATTTAAAAAGTCATCATTATTTCGCCAGTCCTCACGCTTCTCTCGTGTTCTTCCTCGCTCCTGATGCTTCACTTCTACCACGCTGTCCTCTGAAGCACCGTTCACAAGACTGTGATAGCCGTTCGTCAATGTCGAGGATTCCGTCGTTCTAGCATTTTTTTTCTGCTCCGATGACTGCAAACTTGATGAACTTTGTCCCATGGAAGACGCTAAATCTTTTGAACACTGCTCCGGCGCTATCTGCTTTCCAAAAAATATCCATTAATTATTATTTCCTCCAAAAATATAGTATTATTTATTGTTTATCGTTAAAATAATACCTCTAGCGTGTCTTTGAATTCCTCATCCTCTCCATCTGTATCAGGTGGCAAAGGACTTCCACTGTGACTCGTCGCAGGACTCGTTTCCAAACTGCTCGTTATTTTTCTAGATGTTGTGTTACTGCTACTTTTTACTCTGTGAGGTGATGTTTCTCTGGAACCTATACACGCAATACATCGATAAAGTGTTATATTTACAGAAACGTAGATAAAACTTTTTTTATTTTACTAAAAAAATTTTAGTGATGTTTTTTTTAAGGTAGTTTGGTCATTGAGGTAAATCCAATGAAAAACCATAGAATAACGACCGCTAATTTCCACTCCAATCTTGCATATAAAAATTTAGCTCCCTTATGTTTATGTCCACAAAACTCGGAAACCAGACGATGGATCGACTTGAAATTTTTACTATAGAGATTGCGTTTTAACGAAACAATGTCTACATTTACATTTTATTCCGAAATTGCAGCGGAAACGGAACATTTGAAAATATTTGACAAATGAGTATCTTCAAGATGTGATAACTTTTAAAATAATTGATATATTAACATAATTCTAGCGCCATTCTCTTCATTTTAAAAACGTTTCGTTTTTGGAATTTTTCAATATGAATTCTTGGATTGTGCCCGAAATAAGTCGCATTTTCGTCATCTACGGGAAATTTCTGATCGAATAAGGTCTAAAAATCGAAAAAAAAGATTCTCAATAGCGGTTATTCTTTGTAAAAACTTGGAAAAATAAGTTCTATACACTCAAGAAAAATTCACGTTTCGGAAAGATTTATAAATATTATTGTATTTTGTTTTCAATCTTAGCATTTGGCCACATTTTCATTTTTGTTACAACTTTAAAATATGTTGATCCATGCTCTTGGAGAAGTTTTAATTGAAAAATAATTCATACCTAAGGGTGAGCCAGATAAAGGGGAGCCAGGCTGGGATCTAATCCTCTCCAGCACTGGACCCACCAAAAGTTCCAGATCTTCCGCTGGAACATTTTCATAGAAAGAATCTAGACTCGATAGGAAACTTTCAACATTGTCCGTATAGGACATGGTTTCGACAATCTGTAAAAACAAAATATTTCGTTAGATACAAGTATGGTCGTATATATTATATACAATTATGGTGATAAAAAAAAAGTTTTTTTCTTTTTTCGCGGAAACAGGTTTGAAAGCTTTATTTATACATAAAAAGAAGCCTGTACAAATTTGAGCTCTTTATAAAAATATTAACAGCGGGCGCACCGCACTTTTCGATTTTCCATAAGATTAACATGGGAACAATTACGTTTTCTCCTTCAGAATTTTGCAACTATCTAATGATACATCAGACAAAAAAGTCATAGCGTATTTTTGTCTAAAATTGAACGCTCTACAAAAAAATTCTCTTGTGAATATTTCGTTAATCTCACCATTTCAAAGATATTTGAGGTGAAATTAGAAAAATCGAAAAAATCATTGTTTTTCATTCATAAATCACTAAGTAGTAACCAGAATAAAATGGGCAATACATTTTTTTTGTAGGAAATTGACTGATATCCAAAAATGGTCTCTTGTGTTTAGTTGATTAGATAAAGCGTTAAGAAGATATTCGTATCTAAAGTTGAATGCTAAAATTTGAGGAAAATGTATGAAAAATGGTTAAAATCAACTTTAGATATGAATATCTTCTTAACGCTTCATCTAATCGACTAAACCATGAACAAGAGACCATGTTTGAAGAACAGTCAATTTCCTACAAAAAAATTTATTGCTCTTTTTATTCTGGTTACTACTTAGTGATTTATGATTCAGAAATAATGATTTTCTCGATTTTTCTACTTTGAACTCAAATATCTTTGAAATGGTGAGATTAACAAAAAATTTCCAAGAGAACTTTTTTGTAGAGCATTCAATTTCCTACAAAAATACGCTAAGACTTTTTTGTCTGATGTATCACTAGATAGTTACAAATTTCTGAAGGAGAAAACGTAACTTTTCCCATGTTAATCTTATGAAAAATCGAAAAGTGCGATGCGCCCTCTGTTAATATTTTTATAAAGAGCTCAAATTTGTACAGGCTTCTTTTATGTATAAATGAAACTTTCAAACCTGTTTCCGTGAAAAAAGAAAAAAACTTTTTTTTTAATCACCCAAATATATATATATTTTTATTTTTTTTTCAATAAAATTGATATAAATGAAGCATTACTTTTTTTAACTCTTCAACATAATTTTCCATAGCCTCATTGCGACTCATGTTTCCCAAACGATTCCATGCTTCCCACTTTGCCCTTCTGACAACTTCCCAAAATGCGGGCTTTGGCTGTTGACACGGTCCTTCCGTTGCTTGTTTGTAATACGAGTAAAAACGCAATGAAAGTTCGTTACTTGGTTGATAAGCTCCTGAAAAACAAAAAGAAAAAAAGGTTTTCTTAAAGAGAAAACTTTGTAAAAATTAAATCGATGTTTACTGACATTAAAATCGTTGAATAAATAATATTCACTTTCCAACTTTAGCGTACAATAGAGATTCGCGAAACGCGTGAAAGTTTCGGTGCGTGTTGATTAATGATGAGCCTCTTGTAAAGATGGAGAAATTATATATAGGCATATGTGACTCAAGTGGAAAGACAGACTTGGCGCTCAACGCGGGCCCGTATTTCATTTTCGTAAATTCCTTTATCTTACACGAAATAATTTTATATTTATTTGCAACAAATGAAAATGGAAATTTTTTGTTTTTCGTCGAATAATTGCAACAAAATGATTGACAGGGAAGCGTGACTGATTTGTCGAAAGTTCGCCGGAGATCGTAGATATCGGGTCAAAACAGAGTATAGGAAAGTGAAATTGCATGTGAAAACCAATTTCAACGTGACTAACTTTTTTCACTTTTACACTTCCATTAATTTCTTCTCATACAAAATTTCTTCGTAAAAAAAATACATCGGAAGTTCGAGCAGTAGAAGATATATCGCAAATAATTCAAAATTTGTACTCACTTTTGTAATTTTAACGCTCTCGTGAACGATTAAAAAGTAGCAGATTTTTTTCTTTGTTCCTAATTCATACACTTTAGCAACTTAGCCTGGAAAATAATAATTAAAAAAAAAAGAAAACAATTCACCGGTGTCAAAGTGCCGTCTTTATCTCTTTTATTTTGATGGACTGCTCTCTTTTGAAATGTAAATTATAGTCTCGAACGGTGAACAACGAATACGTAAATGAAAAAAAAAGAACGTAACCTTGAAATTATTATAAATTTATATTTATTTCTCCGGTGACGAAATTTTTTTGAGTTTTTTGAACGCAGCGAACATTTGTATTCGCTGCTAAAAAATTGGTATTTCAAGTGCACATAACAAAAACACGGTGATAACGTGTGTGTTTCATCAACGCCATCGTGTTTTTCAACGCCTGGACTTTGGAATAGGCTCAAAGTTCCATACGCCACATTTCCCGATGCGTAAAAAACATCATTTGTTCTTTTTTCCAGCACCTCCAATCGACATTTTTTTATTTATTTCACGAAAGTTACGTAGCTTGGCCCATGCCTCTCATTTAACCATGAAAAAAACACAAGAGGCACATTAAATTTCGTAACCGCGTGCACTTTTCAATTTTTTTCAAGGTTAATGAGCGTTAAAAAAAAATAGTGTTATCAGCGAGCACTCGCATTTGGACGAATTCGTTTACAGAATGAACAATAATAAGACTAATATTATTCTACGTCAAATACTGAATTACCATCTTTTGGCAGATTTTTAATCACGTTGACAGCAGCCTCAAATTTTTCCTTGGTCGTCATAGCGCCGTGGACGAGCTTACTCGTTCTCTCTCTCTCTCTATCGGTTGACTCACCCTTCGGCCGCGTATTCGTTCCGGTCACCGTCGATATAAATCACTATAAAAAAGCGCTCGCCCTGGGCCGTCGTTGCACCAATTATTCGATGAGCACTTTTAATCGCGCACGTGAACCAAACGGAGCGGGCCAAAGAGTCGATATAGGCAAGCGGCCGAGATCGGGGAAGAATAAACGATCGTCAGCTGTCCATCGAGCAAGCACCAACAATATGCCAGCGAGAGAGCCTTCGCGATTAATCTTATGTACGTATGTACTAAATTCCCCCCGGCTATCAGTTGTCCTCCCAACCAAGTTTATTACTTTTATCGGACAAACAAGCAACAAAGCCGACCAGTCTTGCACCTCCAACTGGCCTGGCCTAACTAGAAACTAGAACGACCACCGCTCTGCTCGATGCACACATACACCCGTCTCCACTCGTATCAAGAGCCTAGGCTCACCTATCTATATATCACATACTTTATATATGTCGTCATGAGCACATGAAGCGCCACGTGGCTAAAGAATAAACTAACATTTTATTATCATTCGAATTTTAAACAAAAACATATTTCAGATTCGCTTGATTTATTATTGTATTGTACTTGAAAAATACAGTATTAAATGTGTATTGTCCCTGGAAATGTAAAAAAAACAACAACAACAACAAAGACGGGGGATGATATTCGGTGTAAAAAAAAAACAAAACGCAATAAAATATAAACAATGAAATGAATTGCAATTCTCTCTGCAATGAGGATATTTCGCAGGATTGCTGGTGGAAATACAATTTTCCTTCTTGTAAGTCAATCGCACGATCGATCCGTTTTATTACTGGTACAAGAGCCGCTCAACTTTTATCCTCTTTCGCTTTTCGTTTAATTACATTATGTTTGTGATTCATTACGTACTAATTAAAATTGCGCGTTAGTATGTACAATAGAAATACATGTTTACCAAAATGTATAGCTCCCGTTCCCCGTTTTCTCAATAAATTCACATGTGTTCAACCGCACGCGTATTCCTTCATTTGAACTCTCATTCTCTCTCTCTCCCTCTGGCCCTCTTTGCTACAATCGCAGTCTCATCGCGATTCGAATAATTCATTAGGCGACTTATCTTTGTCACTGTATTAAGAAGCGAATATTTACGCCGCACTTGCTTTTTTGCTT
The DNA here is from genome assembly GCA_030522545.1 of Cremastinae sp. A BG-2022a. Taxonomy (NCBI): domain Eukaryota; kingdom Metazoa; phylum Arthropoda; class Insecta; order Hymenoptera; family Ichneumonidae; species Cremastinae sp. A BG-2022a. Next base: position 26,924 of record JAPYYW010000779.1, read on the forward strand.
TATTCAATTGATCGAAAAAGAAAAAAAAATCTATTGATGCGTATATACGAATACCGAAGATTAAGACAGTTTTGGTATGACTTTTTGATAATCAAAGACCCGATAAATATAAAAGATTGTGGCGAATTATTACCTCTCCGTCAAAATATACGTCTCTATAAAATACATTTGATTATTCGCAAGTGCAGATTAAATACGGGACTAAAAATCGTATAAGATATTTTTCAAGATTAAAATGTGTGTTTATCTGATGAAAAAAAAGGTAGAATAATAAAAAAAAAACAATGGAAGGAGCAATTCCAATAGCGCACTTTACGAAACGATCGCAATTTGATTGAAAAGGAGGCGTCGATTATAAGATATTGGCATGCGATCGTGTTAATCTTCGAGGTCAGTAGAAGTCCGAGTCGGAACTGTGCTGCGAATCTCCAGTTCCTCCGTCGCATCTACCGTTCAAATAAACTTGGGAAGTTTGTTGTATCGACGGCGAGTGATGAGCGGTTTCCCCATTGTTTCCTACAACAAATAATTAGCAAAGTTTTTTTTTTTCGTCCTTTTCTTCTTCTCGATTGCGTGCATAAATTTTAGTATTACGAGCAACAACGCGGCCGCTTTTTTTTCCTTTTCGACATGTTTGAATTGATATTTTAATAGAACGTAATCTCGCGTAATACGTTCTATTCCGATCAATTGATTATAAGCTTTGCATATTTTTTAAAATAGAATATTCGATCGCAAAATTTCCGAATGGCGCAAGAATCGCGTCAATTCATCCATTTTTTAAAAAGTTATTAGCCCTTGAAGATTTTTGAAAAAATGGAAAGGGGTATACCTTAAAAAATTGGCAAAAATTTTTGAATT
>JAPYYW010000780.1:0-41045 GCA_030522545.1 Cremastinae sp. A BG-2022a
AGGAAAATCTCAAAATTTCAAGTGGCAATATCTTTTCGTGTCCTCGACGATATCGAATTCATAATAGGTAATTCCTGAAAATTTTAGCAAGACGAAATTCATGTATCAAACATCAAGGTCATTGTTTCGAAAGTAGCGCACGTTGCATTTTTTTTATGAGTAGAGATTAACTAAAATTTAATGCGCTCCGCATAATGCGCTTTATATTCAGATGAATAGATTAGAGGCCTCGTGTCGTTTTTAATATAGGATTAAATCGATAATTCGCATAACTAGTGCCTTAACTCGTTAATTGTACGATGAAACATCTACGTTTCAACCCGAAGCGAAATCACAGTAAAAAATTGTAATTTTCGCATTTATTTATTTTTCCTCGATAATTCTATAACCTACGTAAAATTAGCGCTCGTAGCGAAGCTTGTTTTATTCCGAATAGAATAATTACATTTTCAGGGACTCAGCCAGCCTTTGACATTTATTTACAACCTCCTTAACCTCAAAAACGAGCACGAGGCTCGAGCACGACACACGCCGCTGCGTAGCCCGAAGTGTACACAGGAAGCGTTCGACTTGCGTCTGCGAAGCTCGTGGCGGTCGTGGCGTCCATAATGGAACGGATTTACGTTCGATTGAAAGCGTCCGAAGAACGTACTCGACCACGACCGTGAGCTTCGCGGGCGCAAGTCGAACGCGCGCGTTGTGCGAGCGCGTCGGTGTGTCTCGCCCGGGCGTGTGGGGAAAGTTTATCTCGCGACGCAGATCGTGAAAGAATAATAAAGAACGAGAAGGAGGTATTTACTTGCATACTGTCCGCCGAAATGACCTCGCTGGAAAAGCGCTGGGCTAGCTCGATCCCCAATCGGGATTTTCCCGAGCCGGTAGCACCGAGAATCACGAGAATAGGCACACGCGGCATCACGATCACGAAACACGTTCCACCATTACTGTCGGTCGTGGGACGAGGAACGGAGACGCGCATGCGCGCCCGGTGCGCGTTCCAACCGTTCCGCGCGCGAGCGGCAGGACGCGCGCGAACGAGCAAGTCCGGTGCGCGCGCAGATTGCATGGCCGAAGGAAGCCAGCCCGCGGTACGAGCGTTGAAAAACTTGGATTGTCCGCAACATCACGACTCCGGAATAAGGTAATTACGCAATAGACGATTATCCTTCAATCATTATCGTCCGAATGGATGAAAAGCGTTTAATAATGAGAGTCTTATCGTAAAATATATAACTCGATGGGCGGGCGGGGAAATAATGCCCGTTACGCGCTCGTTACGCGCACGGCGGCGCTGAAAGCGAGAAGCGAGAGAGAAAGAAGGAGAGAAACGACGCCGGAACGCGAAACTCGATCGAAGCTCCAATTCATCGGCGTCGTTTGTTTCCTTATCGTTGCAACGTCTCGCGACACATTATTTTATCGCGTTCCCACGCCTTGTCGGCGGCACGTAATTAAATTCGCTTCCGGCATCGGGAAAAATTGCATTGAATTCGATACAACGGCGCTGTCGCGGTGACGAATCGAACTCGGGAGGCTTCGGGACAAGTCTTCGGGATGAACAAAGTAAAACGCATGTTTTCTCAGATATTACAGATTTTTTTTTTCTTTTATTAATATCGTAAGATACTTTGAAATATAAATGTCAAGGAACTTTCGGACCCTCTATTGTTTCTTTTAAATATATATAATAACCTTAAAAAAAAAAGAAATACAGAATAAGAATAAACGGTTTGAATCTTTTTCGTCCTCGTAAAAAAGCAAAGAAGAAAGAAACGAATCGGTAAATATGTACACGCAGTTTTTTTTTAAATGTATATATATATATAATATTTATATATATTCCCTCGTGAATGACACTTGGCCCGTGAAATTTGAGAAAGTATATTATCCGAAAAACGGTTGATCGAGAGATGCAAAAATGTAATCGTGCGCCGTAATTTTTCGACTTCCTTCGTCGTTGCTGGTGCTTCGCTTTGTTTTGAAACGAGCTCGCGACAGGCAGGACGCGATCGCGCGCGTGACCCCAAACACACGAGACGAGCGCGCAGCGCTCGCTTTTTCCCAGAAAAAAAAAAACACACATAATGTTTTCAAAATTTTCGTACTCGAACGTGAAGAAAGGCACGGGGAGCGAAGGAAATCGAGGGACGATTCGCAAAAGTCGGTAGCGTCGTGAATCCGGGGGACGGATCGACGCCCACTTCCGACTCGTCTCTTCGACGAAATTGAACGAGAAAAACGGGGAGAACGACCCAGTTCGACCAAACGTCTCTCTCGTTCCTTCCTTCGCGCCCCCCCTTTCCACCATTCGCTTATTCTCTCTCACTCAAACATGTTTCTTTTTTCTCCTCCCTCCGCCATTTTTTTAAAATTCATCCAAGCATCCCTGTAATTACGTATTCTGCAATTTTCTCCATCCAGGCTAAGAGTTCTTTGTTTTTAATCGTCTCTCTCTCTCTCTCTCTCTCTCCTTAAGTACACAAAAGAAAAAAAAAGATCGAGAAGGAAAATGAGAATTATCCCAAATTCCGTTTCGCACTTTTTCACAATATTTCGTCTCTCGTCGCACAAAATCATTCGCTCCTCCAATCGTACCAATAATTCGTCGACCCGAAAGGTCACACGCCCGTGCACCCGACAAATTTCTTACGCCTCGCATGTCCGAGCCCCGTAAAAAAAATATTTCGGGTTCTCTAAAAGTTGTTTTTTTTTTCACTCATCAACGCGCGTCGCAGGCGAGCAGTATCCTATGAATAATAAAAGGTCGCAAATTGTAGAGTGTTACAAATATTATCATTATCATTAGTATTATTATTATTATTATTATATATTTATATATATATTCTTAACGGTTAGCCTTAATAAACGTTCGCAGCGTACAAATACAAACTTCTCGTTCTCTGTATATCAATATTATATAATAATAAATCGTTTATAAATTTTCTGTTTCTCAATTTTCGTTAAATGTGCCACGATTCGTCTTCGGTCTCTCTCTCTCTCTGTATTTTTTTTTTAATCATCGTCAAGGAATCGATCTCTCTGCGATAAAATGTTTCTCTCTCTTTTTTTTTCAACATGTATTTTTTTTTCTATTTTTGTATGCGAAGAATCGACGTTGAGCGAGGGATCAAAAGCTTTCGAGTAAAAGGAAAATTGTTTCACTTATTCGTCTCGTTTCTCGGTTGGATTATCTTCGTTAATTTTAGCTTTTTTTTTCGATCGATATCTCGAGTAGGTACGTTGATTCGCGGATCGGTAGAAACGCGTCGGGATTAATTTTGATCTATCTGCGATTCGGTGCAAATCGCTTTTTAATCGGAAGCACGAAAAAAAAAAATCGTTCGCAAGCTGTTTCCCGTTGCGGGCTTCGCAAAATTTTATCTTCTACCTCTCGTCAAAGCGACTACAAGTCTTCGCGGTACTTTTATTACAATTATTTTATTTTTTCGCCACCTCTTTCGTTTTCTGCCTTTTTTCCTGAAAAAATAAGAGATTCTATAGTCAACTATTTTTCATTTTTTTATTTTCACTCTTCCTTCGGATTTTCGTATCAGTTTAAAACCGTCTCGCCCTTTTTTTTTCTACTCTCACGAATCGGTTCACGATTTAATCGTTATTGCGGAAATTCGTGTCTCGTTCGTTACTTTATAAAATTCACACTTTTCCTCTGTTTTTTTTTGTTTTCTCGTCGAGGGGAATCTCTCGCAACTTTTCTTGTCCCGATTCGGCACAGCTCGTCGTTAATTTTTCCATTCTCGTAACGTATAAAAATAAATTGGGCTAAATAAAAAATATTTGCTCTCATCTGAATAAAAAACCTAACGTATCCCTACTTTTATTCGCTTCGCTTATTCATTTATCATTATTTTGTGAAAAATTTATCGGCCCTCCCAAATTCTTTTCCCTCTTGCCACTTGTCGCAATTTTTTTTTTTCTTAGGCTCTCGTCGTCCTCGTGTTTTTTTTTTTGCTTAAATGTGTCAGTGATGCGAACATTCGTGTCTTCGGTGAAACCAAAAAAAAAAAGAAAAAGAAAACGACTTTCGAAGCGCCTCCCATATTTGCATTTTTAATCTTCTCATCGTTCAAAAAGTTTAGTAGAGGCTAAATATTTATCGTTACAAGTTTCTTTATCGTAAAAATTAGATAAGCGAACAGCACTTTACGATTATTATTATTATTTATCTTCTCGCTCGTTTTTGCATATAATATTTAAATGTATTCATTTATATAGACTTTTATCTATCCATCCATTTATTTCGTTCCCTCGAGCCTCGTTGCAACGTGTATAAATTAAAAAATCTACATTATTATAATAATAATAATGATCAAAAACGCGATGCATCACCCGAATTGTCCAATAGCGAGAAAAGTGAGATCCAAACAAATCGCGAGTCGCGTTAAAAACATATATCCGTATCTCGGCGAAATTTGCAACGAAACGAAACGGGGAAATTGATAAAAAATAAATTTAAAAATAATAATAATAATAATAATAATAACTGGAAAGCGGATGAGGGTCGAAGAGAAAGAAGCTACGTTTTTTTTTCTTCATTTTATTGAACAACGAGCGAAAATCTGAACGTCGAGAAAGTCGTGTGGGATGAGCGTGTCGATGAGAAAAATTCGGGACAATAGTTCGCGCTTATCGAACAAACGGAAATCAGTGAAAGAGGGAGGAAGGATTAAAAAGAAAGTAATAAAATTAAAAAAAAAACAATCACTCGTTCTTTCGCGTTCTCTACATTTCTTTAATATATAATATGTATTTATATATATCCATATAGAAACCTATTTTCTATTTATTCATTTATTTTATTTTTTTTTGTTTATATCTATGTAGCTAACAGGTACGTTTGCACTCTTTTATAAAGATAGCGGGGGCGTCGCCCCGCTTCCAACCATTCTCCCCGTTTCTCTCTTTCTCTCTCACACATCAATTATTTTCACAACATCTCCCGTTCCTCCTCCACTTTCTCATCAAGGAGAACGAAAAGAGAAAAACAAAAAAAAAAAGAGTTCCTGAGATAAAATTCTCCCCTCTTCGACAATTTGTTTCTTTTTTTTTCATTCATTCATTCATTCGTTTAAATCTTCGTTCCTGTTTTCGTGATATCGGCTCAATTTTCAAAGTGTAAAAATTTCTATAAAATTTCGCGGGCTAAAAGTTCGATCGGGACGAAGAGAGTGAGACGGCGCGCCGTTTCGACGGCGAGGGAAACAAAAGAAAGATTCGAAGGTGAAGAGGGATCTTTTCGGGGCTCGCCGTCGGGTTTTTTTTTTTCTTTTCTCGTCTCGGTGGATCTTGGCTTCGGGGCTTCCCGTGAAGCGTTCCCGAAAGAAAAATCATCGTTCTCGAAGTCGTTTCGTAGCGAAAAAGGAAAAACAGTGAGACGAGAGCGGGAGAGAGACTCGAAATTCGGTCAAATTTTCGACCTTAGTTGGTCCTCAATGGAGGCGAATTATTTTTTCGTGCCGTACCGTCAACGACGACGACTGCGAACGTAAATATTTGGAAACGAGCCGTGAATCTTTGCACGGAGTCTCGTTCCAGCCTCGGAAACTCCGTTTGTGTATTCCCCCCGAGGGGAAGCGAGCGTTGAAGAAAAGGCGCCGAGAATAATTCTCGACAGGTCGAAAATTTCGCGAACGATCGTTCCCGGAATCGAGAACACAGAAGCAACGTTCTCACCTTTTTTTTTCTCTCTCTCGACGAACGATCGGTTAGTCTCGAAACGAATTTACTTCGAACGATCACAATTTATTTATTTTCATTTACATTTTTCTTTTTTCTTCATTTTTTTTCAACCGAATGAATTTTTTCTTCTCCGCGGAGTGAATCGGGAAGAAAATAAAGGGAAGAATCGAGCCGATACTCGTTCGTCGAGAAAAATTGATTTTCGTTCGGTCCTCGCCCACTCTTGTCTTCATCTCGCTCCACCTCGAGGCCCACTTTTATCTCGAAGACACATTCTCTCTCTCTCTCTCTCTCGTACAGTTCTCCTCTTCTTCTTTTTTCTCTTAAATTTATTATTCACCCGTCTTTCCGCTACTCTATTGTGTGGCTACCTGGAGTTTCCTGTTTGGCCTGCATCGCCATTGTATTTTTTCGAATCCCTCTCTCCCTCCCTCTCTCTCTTCCCCTTCTTTCTTCCTTTGCACATACATCATCCCCCTTTCTTTGCCTTCCTCGCTCGCCGGACTTTTTCGCAATTTCTCCTCTCGCACTTGACGAATCCCTTGCCCGACGTGTCACCGTTTACATCTTTCTCTTTCCCTCTATCTATACGTGCGCGCGTGTGTGTCTGTGTGTGTATGTGAAAAAAAAAGCGAATACTGTTACCTACAATTGTAATGAACACATTTTATTTTCCGGTCGTCCTGTGTACTATTCTTTCGTTTCTTTTCGAATCTCTTCGTCTCCTCGCGTCCACCTTTCATATTTTATCATCCTCGCCGTGCCTCCCCCGACACTCGCAACAAATATAATCTTGAGAATTTTGACAATAATATATCTCCCCGCCCGCATCAATAATCGTTATGGATTCTCGCTAATAATCAATAAATCGAACGAAAAATTTAACCGATAATAGAGAAAAAGAATAATGATAATAATAATAATAATAATAATAATATTAATAGTGATAATAATGAAAATAAACCAACTTCCACATCTCGCCTGCTAATCTCCTCATTAAAAAAACGAACCTCAGATTACACAATAACCGTAATAATAAACACTGTGACATAATAATAGTAATAGTAATAATAATAATAATAATAATATTAATATTAATTAATAATTATCAATAATATTAATGATATAATAAGTAATAGATGATAAAGTTGTATCAAGAATTAATCAAAAGCAATGGTACGATCGGTCGTGGTTCGTAATAACAATAATAAGATTACTATCACGCTATAGATAATTCACGTTTATCAAAATTTATCATCATCGAATATCGGAAAAATCGTTCGATTATCTCAATAATTGCTGCCCGTACGTCGTGCGTACAAATCGTTCCTCCGCGAAGTCATTCGTTCGCCGTGAAAAAATTCTCGACGCTTCTCGCGTCTACGACTACCGTTTCCTCTCTCTCTCTTTTTCTCTTTTGCCACCCCGCTATTTACACAGACCACGGTCCGGTAAAACTGGTTCAAAGGGATGCACCACCGTTCTCGTTCTTTTCGCGTGAAAAAAAAATGAAAAAAAAAATAAAAAAATAAAAAAAAAACAAGGTCCGGGGGTGTTTCATTCATTTCGCGTCCCGACGCCCGGAGACTCGAGAAACGCTCGGAGGAATCTTTGTGAAATTAAAAAAAAACAAATCTTCAATTTTTTTTTCCCTCCAACAAAGAGCCAGTTTTACCGGTACGCGGTGCGAAAAAAAAATCATACCACTTTCGGGAACGAAAAAAAAAAACTAAGAATAGAGAATATTCATAATATATGCGTATAAAAAAAAATAAAAAGAAATTGAACGAAACGAAGAAACGACGGAGGACGATTTTCACGGGCTCGTGCGCAATTTCGGGATCCTCGACCGATACACGCTACTTCCGGTACGCGTCGCGTTTTTCTCCCTCTCCATATTTTTTTCTCCTCCTTCGTTTCGCTGCACTCGCAGAATCGCATCGAAACCCCGCCGCGTTCCTCTTCCGGTTTGCCACGCAACGATAAACCGAAGGTATAATATCGTAATTCACGCGCCGAACGATAAACTCTCGGCGTTGCTCGATCAAAAAAAAACACTGACAATAATAATAATAATAATGATAATAACGATAATAATAATAATGATAATTATAATAATTGAACGAAAAATGAAGCAAGCTTTGCAACGTGAAAATAAAAATGAAAAAAAAAAAGGCGAGACAATTGTCTCTCCTAGCGAGTATGGTTCTTTTTCTTCTCGCACTCTCTCTCTTTTTCTCGATTCTCTGCTCGAGCTAATTTCTAAAAATTCGTTTTCTGGATCTAGGGCGATCTCCCTCCTCCCCTGAACTCGAAAAAATGGAAGGGGGTATGTTGTGAACGAAAAAAAATAAAAACAAAAAGAAAATGGAGAAGCCATTTTAACCGATACAATAAATTCGCACAGCGAATTCGTTACTCTCTCCCTCAACTTCCGTCTCTCTCTCTCTCTCTTATCGTCTAGTCCTATCACGTGGAAGTTAGTTCGGTGGAAGAAGGATTTCGCGAGTCCGAGCTTCTTACTCTGCCCTTCGAGTGAACGATTTTCTCTTCCCTCTCTCTCTCTCTCTTTTTCTCTTCCATCTTTCATCTCCAGGTCCTCTTTGCAATTTTTTTTAGTGTTTATTTCACGTGTTTTTTTATCAAGAGTATAAAAATTGAAAAATTTATCGTTCTTTTTTTTTTCTTCTTCTTTTTTCCTAAGTCGTCGGTTTCGTCGACGTCGAAACGGTTGTCCGGGGCTCCGGGAAATCATTTTTTAAATCCTAAGTGTTTGCAGTACTCGCGCGCTCCCCGCAACTCCCCCGTTTCCTTGTATCTCGTAATTTTCCCCTATTTGAAATATTTCCATGTTCCTCCTCCCTATCGTTCCTTCAGCTTTTTTTCTTCTCTATTCGTCGTAAAAAATATATATCTACATGTATATGTATAATAAATATATTTATATATATATATACGTGGTTCGCGCGTGTCTATATGTTTAACTCTATTTCTCTTCTCACTATTCGCTTCTTAGCTGCAGGCTCGCTGTTTTTTTTTTTCTCTCTCTCTTTCTCTCTCTTTCTTTTTTTTTTTAATCGCTTATGAAATATCGTATTTAGCATTCGCTACTCTTGAATTCGCCCAAGCATCGTACCCTCGTCGTGTAGAAAAAATATATAGGCGACTCACGGTGACTTGGTTCAACGGATTCAATCGACACTATTTTTTTTTCTCTTTTTCTCACTGTCTCTCTATCTTCTCTCGACTCCCGGAGGAATTTTTATTTTCCTTAACTTTCCCACGGACAACCGACTTTGAAACAATTGATTCCTCCTTCCCTTTTTCTCTCTCTCTCTCTCTCTCTCTTTCTCTCTCGCGCGCCACCTAACTGTCTCTTAAATTCCCAAAAACTCTCCGAATTCCTCGATCCCCGAAAAAAAAAAAAAATCTCCTCGCTCCGTACGATATCACATAAAAATCAAAAATTTTGAGAAAAACGAGCGTAAAGGATTGAAAATGAAGAACAAAAAAAAGTTCAAACTGTCGCGCCATCAATTGGTGGCTTAGCCTAAGTAAAGCGTCGTAACTTTAATATTTTTTTTCCCTTTTCTCAAAATTATTTTCGAACCTTACAAAGCCCCTATATCTTCGATGATTACACATTCATTAATTATATCGTAACTTATTATTATCATTTATAATAGTTGTTACTTATGTTTTCTTTTTATTATTATTATTGTTATTATTATCGTTATCATCATTACCACTCCGAAGCGACGATTAATCCTGATACACGAGAAATCTTATCATCCCTTATTTTTATCCCTCACAATTGAAAATAATTCGATCGTTGCCATCGCGACGCTTGCTCTCAATTAAATCCTTCATCAATATTATTTTATAATTTTTATTCGTTTTTCTTCGAGAGAAAAAAAAAGAAAATCATCGTCCCCACGTCTCACCTCTTTATACAATGCGAAAAAAAATCTTTTTTTTTCCTTACTCTTTGTTTTGTTAAAAAAAGAAGAAGAAGAAGAATAAGAAGACTAATATTAATAACACAAGCGAGTATCGGAGCTTTACAAAAGTTATTCTCATCCGTACCACCTCTCTTATCTCTCTTCGTTTTAGTATATAGCTTTCTCTCTCTCTCTCTCTCTCTCTTTCATTCGTTATCTATGTACATTAAAAGACAAAATTTGTATGTATAGACGTCCGTTGGCGGCCGTGTTAAGTCAGAGAAACGAAAAAATTCTCAAACCGGTCTCGTGGGACTCGTGGAATTTCCTCGATTCGTCCCCGTGCATGGATCGTCCTTGTCGCGTCCCCCGAAAACTCGAAAAGAGGGCTCTGGGCGGGGGTTGGGGGAGGAAAATTTTTGGATTTTGTCGGATACAGGAGGAAATGAAGAAATGAAGAAACGCGGAAAGAGGGGGGAGGGGCGGTATCAACGGGTCATGGCGAGGGATCGTCTCAGTTGGGACAATCTGGCCCGTAGCCTCTCCTGGCGTTTCTTCATCTCGATAACGCGAGCGGTGGTTGCTTGGTCGATCTCGGTAAGGGTATCACAGTAAATGGCGGCCTGTCGGAGTATCGCGACCTTGGGGGCTTTCTCCTTGTCCTCGATTTCGGGGACGAGGAGGCGAAGGTCCTCGAATGCGTTTCTGAGCTCGATCCGCCTCTGGCGTTCCATGTTGTTGTGCAGGCTGCGTTTTTCCGTGTCGGGCTCGTCGTCGGACGAGGAGCTCCGAGAGTTGGTCGTCGTTTGGCCGGGCATCGGGGAACTTCCGGCGCTGCTGCTCTTCACCGGTGACGAGCCCGGAGTCAAGCTTCCGCTGCTCTTCGTCACCTTCGTCGTATTTCGGCTCTGGTAATTGCCCCGGTGACGCGGCCGCTTCGTCGTCGCTCCCTTGTGCTCGCTCGGGGCGCTTCGTTTCCGCGGCGTCCCGCTCGACGGCGGACGGCCACGCGGCCGCGGCGCCGTCACCGGTTTCTCCTTCAGGGCGCTCTTAACCGTCATCTGGAAGTGCTGCTGGTCCGCTATGCTCGGATACGTCGGCAGCACTGCCGGCCTGCACGGCTTCTCGAACGTCACCACGTCTATTTCCTCCTCTGAAACAGCCATTCCAAAAACAAACATGCCGTCAATTATTCCCGAACGTTTTTTCCATCGCCAATAAACTTTCTCATCCTCCTTCCCTCCCTCCCCTCGACTCGCTAAATATTTTATTCGTTTTAAACTCGGTTATTCAAAATCGACGCTCATTCTGTCTCGTTGAGCTAACTCTCCAATGCGAATCCGGGCTTTATTTATTTTCAGGGCTCATCATTTTTTATACTCTAATATATATGCCCATTTATCATCATCGACACACATTTTGTTATCGCTTTTGCTGATATTTTAATATATATTATCTTTTTATGAGAAACGTTTATTTATTTTGCTCATATTTAGAACTCGACGCGTTTATTTTGCCTTGAGAATTCTAAAACATTGTTTTAAAATCTTTTTTTTTAATTAGTTTAATTATATCTTAATTTGATTGTGTAAATAATTAAATGATTATTTTGCTCAATTTTGCAACTCGACGCATTTTATCGTGCCTCGAGAACTCCAAAAACTTATTTTATAATCAAATTATTTTAATTATACCTTAATTTGATTTTGTAAATAATTAAATGAGAATTATTGATTATTTTGTTCAATTTTGCAACTCGACGCATTTTATTTTGCCTCGAGAACTCCAAAAACTTATTTTACAATCAAATTATTTTAATTATTCCTTAATTTGATTGTGTAAATAATTAAATGAGAATTTTACAATCATATTATTTTAATTATTCCTTAATTTAATTGTGTAAATAATTAAATGAGAATTATTGATTATTTTGTTCAATTTTACAACTCGACGCATTTTATTTTGCCTCGTGAACTCCAAAACCTTATTTTACAATCAAATATTTTCAAAATATTTCTTTATTTGACTGTGTAATTAATGAAGTAAAAATTACTGGTGAACGAATTGTATTTAAATGGAAAAATATTGTCTTTTGTTACAGCTGAATGAAGAAATGGGTATCGGAGGCGAAGCGGAAGTGAATCGCCGGCGCCGGAGCAAGAGTGAGTACAAGAGAGATTATAATATACGAGTTTAACGTGATTACAAAGTCTCGGGCGCATTGTGATGCAACGGAAGCGCGGCATCGTGAAAGAGAACGGGGATGAGAGTCGCGCGTACGACCTTGTCCCCGTTGCAACGAGGTCAAAAATTCTCGCTTCCGGTTACATCGGCTGTCTTTGCTAACGAGCGCGAGATTAGAGCGGGAAAGAGAGCCAAGACTGACTCACCGATTGGCGCGAGTGAGAGCAAAAAACTCATCAGTCTCGCGAGGGGTTGCAGCCCTTTTCTTTACTCTCGCCCCGATCGATACGAGAAACACGAGCAAACGCTTTTCCCTTTTCTCTTTATCTCCGAAGGACACCAATTTTTTTTTTATACCTCCAACACAGTTGTGTCTTTTGTTCGAAACATATGTACTTTTAAGCCTCAAGTTTTTTTAGATAATCGCATAAAAAACAAGACAGGTATCAGGAATAATATTTTTTTGCCTTGACACGGAAAATCTACGTTGAAGCAATTTTTTTTATTCTACTGATCTCAAATTTAAATAAGTCATCATTTTTTAAGATATTATTCTTAAAGTCGGTTTTATATTATAAACTTGAAAAATGTATATATTCAAACTTATTTTCAATTTTTCTTTCATTTTTGAGCTATAAGCTAATTTTTTTTATTATAAAGAAACTATTTTTTTTTAAATATGTTTCTAAATGTTTCTAGATATTTAGACAATAATTTCTTTTTTTTTTATAAAATTCTCTCGTTACTTGTTGATCTTTACAGAATTATTTCTCAAAAACGTCAAAGTCTCATAAAAGTTTATACGACAAATATTATTTTTCTCCAGTCCCTAATTTATGTATGGCCAAAATTCTCACAAAAATTTGGCTGTTTGCTGAGGGTGCAGGGCACCCTTAAAAATGTGTCATTTGAGTGTGAATAGAAATTTTTGAGCAGATCCCAAGAAAAACACGTGTCTTCCCGACACGTGTCTACCTTGAGTTTTTTTTTCTCTTGCACGGAAATCCGGCAAAATTTCTTTTTTTTTCTCCGAAGGGCAATTTTTATTTCCCGAGAGAATATTACGAAAGGGCCTTCTCTTTGTTCGTGAAAATTCGACAGAGCCAGAAGCATCGAACTTTCAGCTCTTTTTGCGTAGAGACAAAGCGCGAAGCCTCCGATTCTTTGTCTTTACGTTTATTTCCATTTTTATTTAAATAAATTTACATGTGTGCAAGGTTGTGGCGAAACCTCCGAAAGAAACACGAAGACGAGAGATCGACGTCGCGAGTGCGCGCTTGAGCGTGCCTGACCCTATTTCGGCCTTGGCCAGAGTGAAAATGCGACACACGTGCGACAGATGTACGAGACGAAGGTTATCGAGGGTTCAAAGGACTCGTAGGAGAGAAAAAAGAGCCATTTTCCCCCGCTTTTTTTCCCAGCGAAATTCAAAGACGAAAAGAAAGTCGAAAATGAAAAAATCCGTGACATTGGAAAATTGATTTTCGACCTGTGAAAATATTGAGAGAAAATAAGGAGAATATAATCGACGTCTCGAATTATTTTTTCGTCTCGAGACAGCTCAATCCGGGAGCGAAATTTTCTCGAAGAATGAAAAAAAAAAGTAGCGTGTGAATAGAGAAAAGCCTGGAGAGGGAGAAAGAGAAAGAGAGAAAAAAAATGAAAAGAGAGAGAATGCGAGCACATGGTCGTAATTTGGCAAAGACTTGGATCACCTCCAGCGGGGAAAAAAGCCATATTTTCAGTGGCTATTACGTGAAGTGCCCCTGTGCGAGCTCGTACAAAATGTTGTCCCGGGGAAAAGAGAGACGGAAAATAAAGGTCTCGGGGCGACGTGACTCCGGGCTCGTGTTACGACGATCCGCTTCTTAGGACTCGACGATCAGGGGGTGAGGGGGGAGAAGAAAACGCGCGAGCCAGCGGGTGAAAGATGGAAAGAAAGAGAGAGAAAGAGGAGAAAAAAAAGAGACAGGGGGAAATCCCGGAAGTATAAAACCTTAGTGACGCTGGGACGAGCTGCCTCCAAATGAGTCGCTGGAAGGGGGAATTGCCAGAAATGTTTTATCTATACCTACATAGTACGCGCGTACGCGATAATAAATTACGTGACTCCGTATTGCGTGTGTGACTCACGCCGGCGAAATAAAAATACAAAAAGAACCAGGGGAATCGTGAACAAAAAAAAATAAGGCAAAATATGGCTTAATTCAAAAGGGTGAACGAACAAAAAGAAATGAGTTACAATCTTCCGAGAAACAACATAAAATTTCGAGCAAACAAGTTCCTGGTGCTAATTCGCTAAAATCATTTCAAATATTCAGAAACAAATTAAAATTGCACCCTCTCATTCAGAATTACGAAATTATACTCAATAAAAAAATTTGTAAAAATCTGCCAATAAAATGAAATAGAAAATGAAAAAAAATACTTAGGGAATTGTGAATAAAAAAAGGCAAAATATGGCTAAATTCGAAAGAGTGAACGAACAAAAAGATTTGAATAACAAATTTCCGAGAAACAACATAAAATTTCGAGCAAACGTTTCCGGCGTTAATTCGCTAAAATATCATTTGAAAAAAATCAGAATTAAATTAAAGCTGCACCCTCATTCATAATTGACACAAAGAATTACAAAATTATACTCTATAAAAGAAATTGTAAAAATCTGCCAATGAAATAAAATAAAATAGAAAATACAAAAATAACCAGAGGAATCGTGAACAAAAAAATAAGGTAAAATATAGCTAAATTCAAAAGGGTGAACGAACAAAAAGAAATGAGTAACAAATTTCCGAGAAACAACATAAAATTTCGAGCAAACGCGTTCCTGGCGTTAATTCGCTAAAATATCATTACAAAAATTCAGAAACAAACCAAAGTTGCACTCTCGTTCAGAATTAACACAAAACAGTTACAAAATACACTCTACAAAAAAAAATGTGTGTAAATCTGCCAATAAAATAAGATAAAAAAGATAAAATTTAAAAAAATGAAAAGATAAATAATCTCGGGGTTAATTCGATAAGATCGTCGATGGAGTCGGACGCGAGTGTTCGTCTCTTGACGAAGAGAGAGAGAGAGAGAGAGAGAACTTTGTGGAAAAAGCGACGAGGGAAGGCGAGCGATTGAGAAAAGCGCGTGAAAAAAAAAGAGAGAAGAAGAATAAGAAGACGAAGAAGGAAAAGAACAAAAAAAAACAAAAAGTTGACGAAAATGAAGGTCGGAGCGGTGGATTTGGGCGTGGGGGGAGATTTTAACGTATGGGAGTCGCGGAGGGTGGCGCGGTGTTGTGTATATAGCGAAAGAGCGTGTAAGCGCGCGCGGCGGGGTCAACGTCAATTCACGGGCAGCACGTGCAGAGTCGCGTAAGAGCGACCTTGGAAGTTCAACGCTCCCTCCTCCCTCTCGGCGCGTATATAACACGCCTCGCTATATATCTGTATTTCGCCGTCTCTCTCTCTCTCTCTCTCGTTTTCCTGCGATCGTGTGCTCGTTCACGGATACGCGATAGCCCCGCACACGAGACGATCCGCGCGTCCTACGTAACGCCGAGCCAATCTGACGATTTTTAAACGCGCGTGTACTAAAAGGAAAAAAACAAACATATACTAACGACAAGAAAAATACACGCATCGAAAGTATGTATAAACGATTTCGAAGCGCTCGAGTTTTTTAAACGACCCCCGCCGTTCATAAAGTTTCTCCACTTTTGCTCCTTTTTTTCATCGTTTGTTACGCGTATCCTTCATTTTACACTTCTTACTTTTTTTTTCATACTACTATATTTTTCATACTTTTCAACACATATTTGAAAAATAATAAATTAAAATATATATATTATATTTAAAATATCGTTTAAATTATAGTATTTAGATGTGAATTTCTATAAAGTGAAAAAAAGATTTTATTTAAAATGTAATATCGTTGATTTTGATATTATATATATACGAATTTCCATCGTTTTTCCACGATCTGACAATTTTTATCGGGGTCTCGACCGCAGCATCCGCGGTGCATTGACAGAAACGTAGTCGTTTCCTTGAGAATCGAGACTGCCAGCCCGGTCACGTGACCCCCTCTCGTAGTCATCACGAGATAAATCTCGGTTACGAGGAATCGAGTGACCGCGACGTCGCGATACCGCGAATATCGAGGGACTTTGGAATGAATGAACGAAACGGGGAGACGAGAGAGACGACGCGATACACGCAACCGCAGCGAGGACGAATAAACGAATGCAAATTTTATGAACGAGAATTCTCCGCGATATTCGAATTCCTCGTACGTCTAATTCTAAGACTTGCTAAGCTATACGAAATTTCTTTTATCGTTCGGTAGAAATCGTTACGAAAGCCTTCGATTCCGATTAGTTATGTAACCTCAATAAAAACATTTCCACCGCGCACGATAAATACAAACAAAATAATAATTTAAAAGCTATGGACGAAATTTTTTTTTATCGGTCAGTCAGAATCGTGAGAAAAATTATTTTGATTCAAAATAATAATATAAAATCAATTTTTTTAAATGTTTACTATGCGTAAAATGTTTGAAGAAAATTGGTTTATTGGTTAATAAAATCATGACAAATATTCGGAAAGAAAATTTTGAGCAAAGAAGGGAAATCTTTTTTTCGAAACTCTAATGTCAATAGTTTCGTAAAGATATAAATAATTTTTAAACCAGTTAGTAAAAATCGTGACGAAAAAAACTCGAATGAATGATCGACGTCAATAAAAAAATTTCTACAACGCATACGAAAAGTTTAAACAAAAAAAAAGAGAGAAATTTCGATTCTCGAAATAATTCGAAACGTTTCATCGGTTTAGAAAATTCGCCAGAGAAGTTATACCTCGAAACCATAATTTCTCAAAAGTTGAAATATATGCAGATACAACAGCGACGAGAAAACCCTCGGATTGGTGACGAAGTCACGAGAAAATTTTCTTCTCGCGCCGAAAAGCTCGTGCACAAAGGCAGAAATGAATTTTCTCGTTATTTAAAGCAAAGAAATATAATCCGTGGCTAAATATGGGTAGTAGTGTCATCTTTTAAGGTGCGACAAGTCAATGTACCGCAATAACGTGCAGTGTAGTCGACACCTACGTGTTCATCGTGATCCACCCACGCGGATATGCTTTTGAATGCACGCTCCTAGAGACGTCTGATTCATCTTTCTCTTGCCATCCAGCGTGTGTACACCCGTTGTGTCCCAGATATACGATTTAAGGAAGTGCAGACACATCGTTCCTATGTTAATCGAGAGATGATCGACCACAATTGTATCTCCATTCTCTCGGATTATTTTCTCCATGCACGAGAAACGAGAGTTCAACGAATGAAAAATAATCCAAAGTGTACACGAAAAAAAATCAAAATACTTTATTTTCCAAAGGGAGAAATTGAGCATTTTGTTTTTGAAAATTTTGGTTTTTTTTTATTTACGTTCGAGTGGATGGATCGAAGAGGGAGAAAGGAGAAGAGGTTGCAGTTTTGTGAAAGAAACTTTCCAATAACCTACTTCGATCGGTCTCTCTCCGGAGCAGCCTCGATCTTCGTTTTCTCGATAGGACGGGAGAATATCGGAGCTACGAGATCGCAATTATGAACAATCGGAATAACGATGGCTCGTCGTCGGACTCGTTTCTATTAAATCACGAGGAGAAGGCATCGCTCGAGCGTCGCTCCGAATTTTTTTTTTTTCTCGCCTGTGTAAACAGACACGGATCTCCTGTGTGCAGAAAGAGAGGAAAAGCACACGAGCGTGTATTTTGATAAGAGCCACGAGAAGTTTTCTCGAGACGTTGATTTAACAGACTCGCTCGAATAAACTGTTATCGATAAGAGGAAAAAACGACGAAGAGAATAAGAACGACAAGCGATAAGAGTTACCGACGTTCCCGGAGAATTTGTCTCTCGAAATCACGAGGCTCTCGTTAAAATTTCGTCTGGGTGAGTCGATAAAACGAGAGGGGAGGGGGGAAAAAAATAATCGAAGAGGGACGATAAACGTCGCGAGCCGGCTCGGGACTCTGTATTTTCTCTGCCGTCTATTACGATCTCATCTCGGCAAGGGAGGCAAATTTTTTGATCACCGATAGGAAGAGAGGGACGAGAGGAAGAAAGAGGAAAAAGAAAGAGAGGGAGCGCACGATCGAGGGACGAGGCCGAGTAGCCAAAAATCGAGAGAAAGGAGAAAGAGGATGAAAAAAAAATGAAACGGGTGGGCAAGGAAGAGACAGCGGAGGATCCCGGAGGGAAAGAGGAAGGAGTGATAGAGCGAGAGAGAGAGAGGTGGTCGGTCGACATTCCGAAATCAGGTTTTGCGTCTGACATTTCGAAAGACCCGCCACCAGTCGGGCCTCGCAGTATCCCAACTTATTCCCCTACCATCGATTCACCTCGGGCACCAAAACGTGTTCCTTCCCGAGATCCTCGACTCAAGTATCGAGAAATCCAAGCTCCCTCGCGGCCCTGAATTCGACGGTTAAATAAACGAATAAGCACCCGCCCAGTTTCCCACTTACTTCGCTTTTAATCCTTTGCACTCTTTTTCGTGGGTAAACATCCGACCTCGCGACATAGACCTAATCTTGCCAGGGTATTAGGCCTATGGAAAAAAATCCTGCAGGAAGTTAAAGGTTGGTTTGCGTTGGTCAGACCACTTTTGAAAAAAAAATAACAGAAAACCACCCAGCACGTTCTTCTACAGCAATTAACTCAATTTTTTCTCGTTCCAAAAAGAAATCTTAACAGTGGAATTAGAACCAGGTGATTGGCATAGACCTAAAAATCTGATAATATCTACATCTACACGAAGATGATTTTCAACCAGAAATTACTAGCTATAGCAATTAAGTCATTTTTTCCTCGTTCCAAAGAAAAATCTTAACTGTGGAATTAGAACCAGATGATTGGCATAGACCTAAAACCCTTACAATCTCTACTTTCTTGTTGTAGGTACTAAAATTGGAAAATGAATTGATCAAAAATCATTTAGAATTTGTAATTGCATTGCATTTTCAACAAGTCCAAAAGCAATTATTGTGCTTATATATATGGTTAGAAATTGTGTTCAGAAGCTTGAATCTGTGGAAGGGAAGCTATACGACCCTAATCTCGGGAAAGAAATTTATAGTGGATTGATATTCGTCGGGGACTCGAGTGACAAGTTACAGAGATAAGGTGTCAAGCTCCGAAAGAATTTCCAGAAACCTATCTAAAAATTTATCTGTATGAACGAACTAAAAATAGAATTTCAAGTTTGCTCCCAAATAAAACAAACTGAATCCGAAATATATTTCCAGATGAATAAAACATGAAAAATGTGTCTTTGTTTGGAAATAGCCTAATTTTACTGTTTAACTAAAAAGGTGTCAATACCCGATGGAAGTCTCTTTGAAAATTGATATAAATTTTTCCACCTCTCGCTCCCCAAACTTTTATTTTTAAACCTTCGCGACCGGAAATTGGAGATTCCGATCCCTGGCTTTTTTTTTCTGAAAAATAAGATTTTCTCGAGAGTTTTTCAAGTTCGATCGAAGGTTTGTTTCTCGCCAGTTTTACTCTTGCCCACGTTACTTATTATCTCGCTACCGCACGCTCCGTCTCTCGTTCGCCTTTAATTTTTCTCTCTCCCACCGGCTTTTTCTCTTTTTTTACGACTCTCTCCGTCTCAGACCGTTCCGCAGACGGTAACGCACGAATGCTCCTGAGATAGTACGCCCTCGCGTCGGCTCTCTTTCTCTCTCTCTCTCGCGCGCGTTTCTCGCTCATTCTCGCTCCCACACGCTTCGGGACTTTAATGAATGAATGAATTGCGTCACAGAACGTCAGCAGAGTGTGTTGCGGAGATGCGCTCAGCCTGTTTCCTGCACACACGCCGCCCGTAAATGCACTTTTATTCCCTCTTTCTTCGCGTTTTACAGCGCTCCGCACGCGCACTACCGCACTTATTAGCGCGAATAAGTGCCGAGAATGGAAGCAATTTTCAACTTAATTGCTCCAATTCAACCCCGACCCAAAAATAAAAAACATCTAAAATAACACGCGCGCGTCTACTCGTCCCTTATATTTGCGCGCGAGACCTTCCGAATGGATTCCTTTTTTCCCTCGAACTCGACATCGAGATATTTTACAAGAAATTAGCGTCAAATGGCCAAAATTAATGGAACGATTAGCATAAAATTTTAGTGAAGAATAATTTAAATAAAAATAATCCATTTTTGACGTACAAATACATTTAAATATTTTTTAAATAAAATATTTATATAATTTTCAACTCGATTGATTCAATTCGACCTTTCGAATAGATTTTTTTTTCATAAATTCGACATCATGGTTAATTTAATTTAATTTAATTCGAAATTAGTCTGTGTCAAATGGGTAAAATTAGTAAAAAATAAATAAATAAGCATAAAAATTTATCGATGAATAATTTGAATGAAAATAATGTATTTTATAAATATTAAAAGGTGAGAGTAGGTTTGATTTCGCGGATGACGGCGCGCTATCGAATAACTTCCGGTTGACGTGATCACGTGCTCGTGTCGAGCCACGAAGTGTCTCTATCGTGAACGCAACGCGAAAAGACTCGTCATCTCTCGAGCTGTCGAGCCTCCGGCTCCCCTCGCGAGAATCCAGTTCTTTCTAATTTTTTTTTTTAATTTTTCTACATTTTTTTATCGAGCGAAAAGTGACGCGAACCATCGTTTTTTTCATCAGACAAACAATTTCTCGCGATAAGTTATTTCGCAGCTTGACGCGTAGAAAAAAGGAGAAAAAAGTGTGTTTTTCAACTGACGGAAAAGCCAGCCGGGTGGTTTTTCTCGGGACGAGTTGACGGTCGAGGCGCGCTGAGATTTTCTCGACGCTCGATAAAAATGCGACGCCGGGAATTGATCGATCGACGAGGATCAATCGCGAGATAAGAAAAAAAACACGAGAGAACGCACTGACGCTTAATTCGCGCGAAATGCGGGAAAAATCGCGAGAATCTTGTTATCGCAGATCGAAGCTTATTCCCGGAGATAACCCAGAGTCGGGTTAATTCTCGCATCGGAATGAATTATTCACGGAGAGCGAAACCCGGGAATTACAATCTATCATCGTGCCGTCAGCAGACGACCAAATTTGCATCGTACATTGTAGTTTTTCAAAACAAAACCGTACGCGCGACTTCGTAAAAAAATTCGCATATTTTGCCTCGTTTTTTTTACCTCATTTTTCCAACGAAGAGATACTAAGCGCGACTTTTTTCGCCTTTTTTCTCTTCGAAACTCGTCGTTTTCATCGTGAAAGGAAAAATCATTTTCCTGGTATTTTGCCGAGTCACCGCGAGAGGCATTCGATCGCCGGCTCCTTACGAGGAAATCCTCTGACTGATCGTCGACAGCTGTAATCTCATCCACGGGGGGCGTATAGAATTGCAACGAGGTGTCGAGACCGCGAATCATCGAAGCTCGCTCGTTTCGATCCCGGATATAACGCTGCGTTCTCCCACTTTTGTTTCTTTTTTTTAGATAATACGAAAAAAAGAAGAAAAAATTAACGATTTTTTTTTCTTTGTATGGTATTATTTTTCATTTTTTTTTTCGCTATTCAGGATCGAGAAATCTTTGCTGTAAAAAAGCGAAAAAATAGTTGTTTTGAGAGAGCACAATTATCCGGCGCTGGAATAACAAGCGTCGCGGTTTTCCGTTCTCCATACAATAATTCTGAGTTTCCGCAAAAGCGCGAGCGATTAAAACTCCGACGACAACGATCGTGCATTACGTGAGCCGGAGAATTATCAGGAATGAATATTTCAAAAATGTTTCTTTTTTCTCTCTTTTTTTTATTAAAAAAAAAGCTCAAAGAGAAGCCGCAACTTTGTCGGGCAATGTCGACAATGTAAACTAGACGAGTCGTTCGAAACGTTTGTGCGTTTCACTGAGAAAATAGATTGGTTGAAATCAAATGAATTTATATATAAATGATATTAATTATATCTAATTATAAATATCTATTTTACTGAACGAATTATAAGTTTATAAAACTTAAATATTCATTTATAAAAATTTTAATTACTTTTAGCTTACTTTAATGAAATAAAAAGATCAATTTCAATAAATAAAATGAAAATTTAAATTTATAAATTACTCAAATTAATTTTCCATTTGATTGAACAATAAAAGGTATGTTCGTATGTCCTAAATATTTGTTTGAAGAAATTTCAATTGCTTCTCTTTCAACTTAATTAAACAAATACAAATTTGAAGAAATATTTATCAAATTAAAAAATAAGAAGCGGAATTTTCTTAAGATTTAGTCGATATATGAACGAAGAATTCTATTGATTAAAAATTCACATAAGTTTTCTCAGTATAGAAATAATAGAATGCAAATGCGTGCGAGAAGTTCTGGGGAGTCGGTCAAAATTTATTGCTAGCTCGAGCGTCGCGAGTTTCGCGGAGTTCCACGTGGACCGAGTGAGTTCACGGCGAACACGTGTACAATTTTCCTCTCGGCGCGGCCTGCACTCCCCCTCGTTTCGATATAAATTCAACGCGGCCAGATAATTCCCGACAAGTGTAGCGTGGACGATAAGCCGGAAGGGAGAAAGAGCCAGACGCGCACTTGGGCGTTACACAATTGCGACGAGGAAAAAAAGAACAAGTGAAGAAAAAAAGGGGGAGATGGGGAATAAAAAAAAGCGTATTTTTCACGCCACGCGTCGTTTTTTCCAGCCAAGGCGTTTGGCTCGTTGAATTTTTTCTCACCGACGCCTCGGCCGATTCTCCGTCGTGAATCAAGCCCGAATTTTCCATTCGTAGATATACGTGCAGCCGAAAAAACTTTCTGTGCGCGTCAATAAGTCGCCGAGATCGTGATCGATGCACGAGATAACGCGACCGGCCGCGCGTCGCACGATTTCCATACACGGCAGAAGAGAAATTACGAACTCGCCTCAACGAGACCGATAAAATTAGAATGAAAAATATATATGCATCGGCTTTGTGTACGCAACAGCCGCGAGTATCGTGCGTACCGCTACGCTTGCGTAACCGGAGACGATAAGTCGAGAATACACGTGGACGATCGATAAAACAATCGTTCCAAACACAACACACGGAAGCGCTGCTACCGTATTCTCTATCGGTTAATTGAACTCCTTTAATTGGATAATCGATAAAGCTCCCCGTCATTTAAATCTCGTCCATTTCATCAAATTACATTCAAAAATGTTCTTCAATAAAACTTCCACAAAAATAACGTCGAAAACGTATCTGAAATAATAATTGTAATGATAACAATAAACTTTGAAAATCTTTTTTGTTTTTTCATAAAACAATACGCCAAGTAATTAAAGGATGGTCCATTTGTGTTCTTGATTTTTTTATACATTTTTTAAAATGCAAAGCTACGACAATTAGCTTTTTTATGACTGAGATTTAGATTTTAATAAGATTTTTTTTGTAAGTTTTTTTTATGAATGTACGAGTTTGTATCGGTTAATTGAAAATTAGGATAATAATAGTGATATATCAATTTGGAAGCTCACGATAAGAATTAGTTATCGGGACGATTATAATTGAAATAATTATATAATAATCGTGGGATGAGGAAAGGTCGGCTGACGAGAGGATTTCTTGATATTTCTTTTTCACCTGGCAAGCGATGCGGATCGCTATCGATCTCAAATTACTCGATAGGGGACTTTAATTTCTTTGGCACGGACCTGATCCGGTAGACGAGAGAGAGTTCATCTCTCTTTTTTTCCTCGGTCTCGCTCGGCGTTGCCTCGCAGTCGCGAATTGCGAGGGAGAGAGAGAGAGAGAGAAAGAGAGAGGGGGGGGAGTCGGGCGAAAAAAAGGGTTAACCGCATTCCGGTGACCATTTAAACCGGGCTCGATGGAGAGAGAAAGAAACAAGAGCTGACGCAGCGAGAGTCGCGGCTCTTCAGACGGTTAGCCGGTAGCGACGCTCTCTCGAGGATCTCGGGCCAGTCCCACGCTTCGTTCCCGGGCGAGCGGCTCTCGGAGCACGCGCGAAAAAACGAGTAACGAGCCATCGCGATTTTCATTCGAAGGTAAAAAAAAAAACGAAGAGAACGAGGAAGCGAAGGGCGAAAAAATGGATACGAAATTCGTCAGGGTTTTCGGGGTGTCGACTTTTTTTTCCGCCCAATGATCTTTTTTATCGCGGGACACGACGACGGGGATGACGTCAGGTTCTCAGCGAATCGAGCCCGATACCGAGTTCCGGCTGACCTTCGAATTCCCGCGCTTTTTTCAGCACACGCGTCCCGTCAAACTCCCTCCTCCTCCCACCCCCGGGCGCTCGAATTCTTTCCCGCTAATCAGCAGCTCATTTATCCGTTATCTCTCGCATTCCTCTCTCGCCGGCGTATCTCTTCATTTCGCGATTCCTTATCGAAACTTTTCCGCCGATCTCGACCAGAAAAAAAAGCCCTCTCACTCTCTCTCTCTCGTTTTCGGAGAGCCGGTGTGGGCGCTTTTGTGCCGTATGACGTCACGAGCGAATATTTTATCGATCCATATTGGGATCAGCTACGCAAACGTTCTTTTCTTCCACCGTTTTTTTTTTCCTCGAGAGCCGGGGAGAGAAAATATAACGACTAGAATCGAAAATTTCAATCGGAGTCCGCTCGTCGAACAATAAAATTCGAATTAAGCTCTTTTCACGCGGAACAATTGATCGGCGCGTACACGAGAACGCACGCTCGAAGGTATGCACTCCGGAGGGCAATGCACGTGCGCACACACGTGCATCGCTATAGTCCCGTCTCTCTCTCTCTTTCTCTCTCCATCCGATTTTTGTTCCTCGCTCTCGCTCGGCCTCTTCTCTCGATCCGCGCTGATATTCTCGAATACTTTCACGTCGGAGAGAGACGGGAATCGTTGAACGCGCGTGTACGGCCCGAGCACTCGACTTTCCTCTTCCATTATTTCTCATTACAATAATAATACATACGTATTTGTATATATACCACCGGGATCGACAGCCCGACACTTTCGAGGGTAAATAAAAACGATCCAATTCTTCATTACGATAAATATGTTTGCCCTCGCGATTCTTCACGCACGAATACGCCAGTTTGTTCAATTCGATTGTCAAACGTTTCGTAAACATGGACGTTTGTCGAGAGAATGTTTAAAAGGCCGTTACCGATAAGCCGAGGACGATCTAGCCGTCATGAATTTTCACGCGCCTCGACGATGCGCCGAGAGAGGGAGAGACGAAAGGTGACCGAGACGTTGCGATTTTTACAGCCGATTTCTCGAGCGCTCGGAATTCGGAGGAATTCCGATCGATCGTTTTTTTTTTCGCGTACCGAGACCTCTTTCACGCGAATTAAATCGACGATCGATCGGTTAGGATTATTATTTTTTTAAAGTAAACATTCTTTTAATACGATAATATAATTTTTTTAATGGAAGATTATCTTTCATTGATTAATGAAATATTTAATAATTATTTTGGAAGTTCAGATCGTTTGTTTATCTAATTATTATGTTTCTAATTATTTGTTAAAATTGTAGGAGAATCTCTCATTGATTGATAGAATATTCGAAAATTATTTCACGAACTCGGATCGTGAATTTTTTTAACGCGAATAAAATAGAAAATAAAAATATTGAGGGATATTCTATTTTTTAAATACGTATTGATTTTATTTTTCCAAAATATTAGAAAGATATTAAATTGATTTTGGATAAACTAATGAAATATTCGAATGCAGTGAACGGAAGCCAATTCACCTCTTTTTTGTTTCATCACGAATAAAATAGAAAATTGATCACTCAAAATTTTCTGATAAAAAAGTAAAATATATTTCATACGCTTTATTAAATTTTTAAAATTTTTAAATAAATTATTAGGAAGATATTAAATTGATTTTGAATAAACTAATGAAATATTCGAATGCAGTGAACGGAAGCTATACCACCTCTTTTTTGTTTCATCACGAATAAAATAGAAAATTGATCATTCAAAATTTTCTGATAAAAAAAGTAAAAAATATTTCACACGCTTTATTAAATATTTAAAATTTTTAAATAAAATCGTTTATCGGTTGGATAAATCGCTAAAATATTCGAGCATCGTTTAGCGAGCTCGGGCCAATCGATCATCAATTTTTCATCGAAAATAAAAGAGTTTCGTATCGCTTGAACGGCCAAAGGGAAGACGGGACATTTTTCGGCGCAGTGAAAAGTGCATAATACGCGCCGTGAAGATCGAGCGCTCGATGTGTTTGTCTCACAGCGATGTCACATTGTGGCGCAACGAGAATCCGCAACCTAGCTCTCGAGTGTGTGCAAACGCGGGAGCGAGGAGACTGGGCGATGACTGTACGATCGAAGCTGCAGGCATACGTCAGAGCTCGACATTTCAAAACGGTTCTCATTCCATCAACGGAATAGCGAAGCAAAACAACAAAAAAAACGGGCTAGAGTGCGGGGAAGACCGAAGTGAGAGAGAAAGCGAGAAGAGAGTGAAAAAAGGAGAGAAAGAGAGAGAAGAAGAAGAAGAAGAAGAAGAAGAAGAAGAAGAAGAAGAAGAAGAAGGGAAAAAAAGGAAAAAAAATGGGGAATAGTTTTGTGGTTTGTGTAGAACCGGTGCAAAACGGTGTCGCGAGAGAGAGAGAGAGAGAGAGACCGGTGCACGCTGCGTGTGGCGCCGCCCGGAATTCCCGAGCCGGTGCATCGAAGCCCCGTGCATTCGTCAACGTCGTTCTCGCTTCCCCACACCCCGTCGCTCGCCCCCACCCACTCGCCATACCGACACGTATTCCCCTCCGGTCTCCGTCTCTCTTTTTCTTTCTCTCTCTCTCTCGCGTGGTCAACAATCCGCGAGTGCATCGAAACACTACTGTCGCAGCGACGCTTCGCGGAAACACTTGCCGCGATCTACGCCAAACAATATCGCCAACTCGCTCTCTCTCTTGTTCCTTATTTTTATTTCGATTCCTTCTCTCTCTCTCTTTCTTTCTCTCGTTCTTCGATCGTGAATCATCGAAGCGCTCTTTCTCGAATATTGAATTTTGGTCGAGAAATTGAGCGACGACTTTTTTCCGAGCGCGAATCAAAAATTATTCACCGAGAACCAAATTTTTTTTATAACGAAATATAACTTCCTTGATTATTTAATTATTTTATTGTAACAATTGAATTTATATAAATCAATTTCTGTGATTTATTTCTGCTAATTTCTGGTCAATTATATCTGGTTATTTAAACAGCAATAGTTTTTTTTCTCAGTATGAAATTACAAAAAAATATTAAAGACACGAAAATAATTAAGATATGATGTTAGTTTGAAATTTACGTGACAGGAATACGGGCTGGATGCACACTTTTTTTCTGACGCACTCGACGAGACTGAATGAAAATTTGGCGATAACGAGAATTTAGCATAACTGCAACGATGCGGGTAATTTTTTTTTTTCGTTTTTGTTTACTTTTGGCGTGGTTCGTTCAATTTTTGTCCCTCATTTCGGGAACGAATGTCCGCGATTCCGCGCGAGACTACGAATAAAACGGACGTTCCGAGAAATTAAATCTCTAGATGAGACGACGAGCGAGTGAATCATCTCGAAACTAGATTCTGGGCGGAACGTGGCCCCGGCACGATTCGGGGGCAACTCGGAAATTTTCATCGCTGGGAAAAGCAGCCTTTCCGCGATGCTCACGTTTCGTCTGCTAACGCTGCCAGATTCCGAAAATAAACTCTCGCTTTCAATTTTCGGACAATATTTCATCAACTGTACAAATATACCGGAAACATGCAAATTTTTATTTAAAATGATGAAAGTTGAGGAAAATTCTCAAATCTAAGAAAACATTCGTTTTCCAATTCTGAAACAATTCGTCAATAAAACGAATACGTCGGAAATTATTCAATTCTTCATAAAAATTATTATTAAAAATGATAAAATTAGCACTTTGTTCCATCAGCTTTGAAAAATAAGCTCTCGTTTTCAATACTCAAAAAACATCAAAAAATCCCACAACTTTGCCAACTTCCAAAATTGAGCTCTCGTTCTCAATTGTTGTACAACGAAAGCGAAACAAATCAGAATTTTCGCAATTTTTCATAATCATCATTAGAAAAAAAAAAGATGAAATTAAAAACCCTGAAGTATTGAACAAAAAAAAAGCTTTCGATTTCAATAAACACAAACACTTAGTTTTACAAAAATTCCCACAAAAATCGTTCAAGAAATAACAAAATATATAAAATTTGCCAAACTTGGAAAATACTTGACCTATATACGAATCGTACCAGAAGTGAGCAAGAATTGGCAAAATAATCGACAAGAACGAAAGTTGTACGAAAGAGACAGAGTGGGGCAGAGACTCACCGGAATCGGAAGGGGTTTGAACTCCGAGATGTTCGAGTTTCTTGCTGCTGGGTTGATGATAGCAATGGTCGTTGAGGGTGTTCCAGTTGTCAGGCTCGGTTTTGACGAAGCGCTGCTGATTATCGGAATTGTGGGAAGTGTAAGTTTGATGCTCGCTCTGCTCGTCCTCGATCTTTATTCTGTGACTGTTCTGATGATTCGCCGAGCCGGTCCCATTGTGATGAAGATGGTGATGATGGTGTGGGTGATAATGGGTAGATTTCCGAACGAATTGCCCGGTAACTTCGCTGACGGGGGCGGACCTGACGAATCCATTTATGTCGTCGGCCATGCACTCGGAGAGTTTGTCGTTGATGCTTATCTGGTCGTGTTTGAAGATGAGAGGACCGCCGCCGGGTTCTTCCGTGAATTTGGGTCGAGAGCGTCGTTCGTTGGTCCGTCTGTCGTCCTGGCCGAGGCGACTCTGGCACCGATCCTCGTCGTACTCGTCGTCATCGTCCTCCTCGTCCTCGTCATCGTCCTCGGTGTCGGACTCGGAACTCTGGGGGGTTTCCGGCCTGGCGGAGTCGCCGTCGCTCTCGAGGCCGTCCCGGTTTCTCCTCTGCTTGCCAAAGAGGCTCTTCTGTTGGTGCTGATGGGCGCCGGAGGACTTTTGGACCGGCTGGGCCGATCTTGAAGATATCAGGAGACTTCTGCCCGCTGGGACTTTCTTACTGTTTGGAAGCGCGTCCTTCTTCGCCGGCAGAGTCCTGTTGTGCTCCTTGCTTATGCACAGTCCCGCCCACATGCAGTCGTGGTGCCGAATCTCCCTCGACTCCCGGCAGGAAATCTTGTCGTAAAATAACTCCGACAGAGCCATCGCCTGACCCGCGACATTATTTTCCTCGTAATTCCCGCACCCGAGCGGAAAACTCTTCTCCCCGCCGCTCAGCCCGTACTCTCCGTAAATGTACTGCGACTCCATCAGCGGCTCGTCCAGGTCGAACTTCTTCCATATGTCGTCCGAGAGCACCGAGTCCAACGGCTCCTCAAGCAGACTCATGTTCGTGCAATCCCACACCGGTACAGGCATTTTTTTCGTCCCTTGACTGTCGCTCTGTCGAAACAAAACGAAACTATTCACAATCTCGTACTATAAAGAATCTTCCATTAATCACCAGCGCGAAAAAATTATTTATATCTCTGGATTAAGGTAGGAGTCGCGTAAAATTGTTTAAGACAGAATTTCTTAAAAATTTACAAAAATCTTGTTTTAGGTCGTGTCGAAATGTATGCCAAATTTTATGAAGCTTCACCATCTAGTAATCGAGATATTAATTATTGAAAATCGTAACATTTTTTGATCTCTCATAAAAGCCCATGTTAAAAGTAACAATTTTTTGAAATAAATATCTTGATAACCACATGGTGATACCTCTTTTAATTTTGCACACACGTTAATATGATGTCGAAGAAGATCAGTAGAAATTTTGAAAAACTTCTGTCTCCAAAAAATTCAAGTGATTATTTGACATTTAGTTAACACGTATAGCCAAACTTTTGGACAGATTGTCACACGACTCCTACCTTAAGAATTACATCAATTTTCGTATCTCCTTCGTTTTTTTTTCTTTTTTTTATTTTAACTATGAGGAAAATTTGATCGTCGTTATCAACGCGAACGACAAATTCTTTCGAGGAATGCTGGAAAACAGCGTTGACTCCAGACGTCAGTCTATTTGGACAGACGTCACGAAAGGTGTGTTGAATTTGAATCCATCTCGCAGGTACGCGCCGAACGAGACTTTTAATTCCAAATACCGAAGAACGAGCAATGGCACAATTTTTTTTTTTCACAATGTGTAGATATTAAATCTGAATGCCAAATGAAGGTTCTATTTTCGAGACATTAGACGTTAAAGCCTGGCGCGCTCGGCACCGGAAGGCGAGATAAAAAAATTATTAGGAAAAAATAAGCGGAGAAACGATCGTGGGGAAACAATGGCGCCCGGCGCGATAAAGCTTGGGAATCGGGTTATCGGTTCGCGGAGAGCGAGAGAGACGGATTCGAGTGTTGTCGCTCGTGTGCAGCCCCTTCGGAGAGCCGAGGAAAGCGTACACGATCATTCATAAAGTCGATAACGGAGTTGCGAGTATTCGCGCGTCCGTGCACGGATTCGCGAGACTGTTTCGCTGGCCGTTATGTCACACGGCGTCTGGGCGTGTTCGATGACGACGACTGCCCGATACCGAGAAAGAGAGCCTTCGGGTTACGAGAGAGAGAGAGAGAGAAAAAAAAATAAAAGAAGACAACAACGAGCTTCGCGTCTCGAATTTTTCAGCCAATGGGAAAATGGCTTCTTATTATTTTTTTTTTTTTGACACTTCGCGAAACGTCGTATTTCTCCCGCTTTGAACCATTGTTCCGAGAACCGGAGAAAGGAAGAAAAAAAAACATTGTATCGCGAGTTTAACAAGGTGACATTTCTTCCTTTCTGTTTTCCCCGACGAGATTCTTTCTTTCGTCCGACCCTCGGAATCGCCGTCGAGTTCGCACAAAGCCGCGAGAGGCTTGGGGAAGAAAATACCGGGTTTGGGGATCCGTACCTTCGAGCCCGACGCAATAACGTTGTCGAGAGAAAGAAAAAGTCAGATTACGATTCTTGGGAGATAAACCGATACGGTTTGAAAACTCGCAGACGTATCTCGCTCTCCCGACGATGACAGCCGAGGGAAACGCGATTCGTAAACCCCGCTCGTTGCCGGAGAACGAAAAAAAAAACGAAAAAAAAAAAAATCGCGCGCTTTCCGAGTTCGCGGAATTTCCTAGTAATCTCAATCTCGGTCCTCCGCACGTGAAAAAATTCGCATATTTATCGAGCTGTCTCGAAAAGAGAATAAAATATGCTCGTGCACGAAGCGAAATACACACCGTGAATTTACCGGAGAAAGGAGAACGGTGAGACGATTTGTTTTTTTTTTCTTTTTTTTTTTCGTAGCGTACGGACGTAATTGTACGTAAATGATTGGTAAAATATTTGGAGATTTTATTCCGGAGGAAGGATAAGGCCCGGGCAAGAGACTCGGGAACGGATTCTTTGTGCGACGAGTCGAGAAACGACTCTGTGGAAAGATTGACCCGGGCTTGAGTTTCCAAGAGTCAATGTTATGAAGAAGCGAAGGTCGCGCCCGACGCGCGAGTGTACGCTCTCTCGTGGTGTGTTTCCCCCCAGGCCGCGGGAAGGGAGCGGCCCGGGAGTGGGAAAACGGGCCGAGCGGAGACTGGCGATTTTTCGGCAGACCGCCGTCGATCTCTTTGTCTTCGACGAGAACGCTCCCGCTCTTTCCTTTGCCCCCCCTTTATTTCGACGTCAAACGTCGCTGAATTCTCGATTCCCAAAAACTTTTTTTTTCCATTCTCCGAAAACGTCTGGACACGCTCTGGATTTTTATCCGCGCCGATTTGCAAAAAATATTGAGATTCGACGATGAAAATCGAGTTTCGGACGGAGATAGCGTTAATTTTTTTTTCTTCTTTTTTTTTGCCACGTGCGAGAACGTCCTCGCCGATTCTTATTTATCTCGAGCGTCGAGTGCGCCCGAGGTCAATGCAGGCGCCTAGAGTACGCGCGATATTTTTTCTACCGTAACGTAACTCGCTCGAGAACGAAATCAGTGAGTACGCGTTTATTATTAGATCGCGTATTCCATTCAAGGTTCACGACCTCTCCCGGTAAATACGAGCAGGAAAACAGAGTTACGAAAAATAATATTCTCTCGCGAATATACCGAAAATTGCAAATTCAAAAGCAAATACGAATTTTCGTTAAACGCCAAGTTTAATCATTCGTTCAGTATTTATTTCAAGTTTTAATCTTTTTTTCTGTTTGACTTTGTAGATAAGAAATTCGAGAGAAGGGAAAAAAAGGGCGGTTTCCGTGCGCGCGATAAGAAAAATCCTGGAATGTTCCGTATGGCAACATTGTAATTTTTTTTTTCCTTAAGAACATACATTTTACAATGTTTCTTTGGTTCGGTGGTCCAAACTGATTCACGAAAGATTCAGCGCGTTGACAAAGTGAAAAATCATTGACGCGAATTGAAGATTCGGAAGAGCCGAGAATGACGAGAGGAATAAAAGGGAGGCTCGGTGTGCGCGTACGCAGAAACGGAGGGAGAGGGGAGGAGAGGTAGAAGGCGCGCGCGCGTCTGTATCGGAGAGAAGCGCGCGAGAATCGTAAAATCGATTCCCGGCCGGCGACCCACGCGGGCGAATGCCGGCCGGCGAATTCGCCGCTCGCACACTTATTTCCCAAGCGCGCGAGAGAGAGAGAGAGAAAGAGACGGTAAGAGAGTCTCTGAAACCCGTTACGAGCGCGCTTTGTTCGCTGGGCGTAACGCGAAAAATCACAACCTCCGGATTTTCTCCCTTTTTTTTTTTCATAAAATTCGCTGGAGTGATCACGGGAAATCGGAAAAAAAGTCAGCGGCGTCGCGCGTACCCGATGACGAGGGATTGCACAATGTCGCGAAATAGCTAGCAACCGAAGTTAAAAGACTAGACGAATTTTCATCTCGCGTCATCGACGTTTCTCTGCTAATCATTTTCACGACATTTTTTTTTAATTATCAAGGAACGATCACAGACTCGAAATTCACTTATTGCGAGAAAAAACCGGATCGTCGGATCCTCGACAATGCGATATGTATTTTTTTTTGCTCTTACCTCTAATCGAGATAATCTGGTAATCCAAAAATATTGGCAAACGACGCACTGTGTGATACTCTTTTGTTTTTATTTTTAATACGCTTTTCAATCACTGCGCAGTTCGTTCACCTATATTTATATCGATTTAATTTATTTTTCACGTATCGTGGCTCGAGAAAACTCGAAGAGAGCGGTCGGAATGTCGAGCACACAGGGTGGTGATGACTCTGCGTCAACTCGAGCACGAATTTACTGCGGGCACAGTGAAAAACGTAGCGAAAGCAGAATATACGTGAAGGAAAAAAAGAAAGACGATTATAATCGACGGGAAAAACTTTTAAAGTTCACGTTCACCAAAAACAACGCGAAGCACACAGTCCGTGTAATTCGGAGGAAAAAAAAAGTTTATCCGGATCGCTTTTCAAACAAATCCGCAATTATCACTGATATCGTTTTCTCTGCCTCAACAGATGTTTAATCGACTGTTCGTAATTCCAGTCGAAATATCCAAACACTTGTCGCGATTGTCGGCGGCTAAAGTTTTGAAATAATTATTCGGATTCCGTACGAATAAAAAACTGGTGAAAACGCTCGCGAGTTTGTCATTAACCGAGGCCGGGTACACATTCATTCTCGTTTATTTAGTCGTTTCGACGTTTCCCGTGTTAAATCTATGCCGTTAACCGCGCTTCTGTTTTATCCCCGTTTCCCGTATTTAGCCCGAAAATCGCGTCTCTTCCGTGTTTTGTTTCTTTTTTTTCCCTCTTCTCCCGTATTTTCCCCCCTTTTTTTTTTAATAAAAATCGAGCGAAGCACACGACGCGATTTCAGTCGCGTGTGGGAGATCAAAAAAAAAACAAAGGAACAAACGAAACACGAGACGATCGCCCATTGTACGGGGGAAACTGCGGGCGAACGAACAATCGGTACGAGAGAGAGTTGCGAGCGGGATTTGCCGATCCGGCCGGTTCGTTCTCCACGTTGAGGCTGGTTAAACGCGACTGAACGCTCCACTCGCGCGGACTATTCCTTCCATCTTCCCTCCGTCCGACTCGCCGATGCTCGTTGCGTGCCGCCACCGTCGCGCCGCGCCTCGCTCCCGTCCTCTCGCTCTCTCTCTCGCTCTTTCTCTCTCTTTCTCGTAGTAACGCGCCTGCCCTTTCTCTCTCTCTCTCTCGCTTCCCTTCTCCCTCTCTATCCCGCTTACGAGCTTACTCGCAGGATCGTGCTCTGCGCCCGGTGCCCCGTTCCATCCCCCAACAATGTATTAAAAAAAAAACAAATGTCTCTCCTCGCTTGCAACAAATTATCGAATCTTTTCCCGCTTTTTTCAACCTTCCTCGTCATTTTTTTTTAACTTTGTAATACTTTTCAAGGTTTCATTTTATGCGTGAAAAGATTTTTTTTTTTCAATACTGCGATGTAATAATTTTTATTACATTTTTTTCTGTATTTCGTATCATTTTTAACCCGGACGGGCGCGTCAAAAAATGTCAGGCGCAAGGGCGCATGGAATCTTTGTAGACCCCAATTTTTAAACTGTTTTAAAAAATAAAATATAGAACATTTTACGATTTTTTTTACAGATAGTTATTATTTAATATGTTTTTGAATAAGTTTTGGAATAAAAAAATTTTTATTAAAAAGAAAAATACTTTTAATAATGTATTTAAAAAAAACGGGATGAGAAATTTAGACGGTAAAACGCGAATTCAAATTTTTCTGGGGTCCGAAAAACCCCACGCGCCCGTCCGAGGGTTAAAATAGGGTAAATGTAACATATCTCGGCAACTTTTTTGGCTTTGAGAGATTGCATTTTTATGGAATTTAATCTATAAACCATTATAACGCGGTTTTTCAAATATTTGAAGTCTACCAAATGCGAAAATCATTTCGTAATTCATTCGTTCATTATTCCCGATAAAATGTATTACATATTAAGTTTTTAATTTTGTATCAAATTGCGTAGCCGGCTGGGTGTGGCCAAAGTCCAGCCAACATTTTATACTCAATGTTTGCCTACGTTTTTTTCTGTGCACGTTACATTCTACACACATTTTAAAAGATAAAAAAATATCTGTTTTTTCTTTTTATTAATTATTGAAATAAT
This sequence comes from Cremastinae sp. A BG-2022a, assembly GCA_030522545.1. Lineage (NCBI taxonomy): Eukaryota > Metazoa > Arthropoda > Insecta > Hymenoptera > Ichneumonidae > Cremastinae sp. A BG-2022a. The sequence goes on from JAPYYW010000780.1 coordinate 34,986, forward strand.
AACCAAGTCGCCGAGATTTGGTGCAAACTGAGATTAGGTACAACCCCCCTAATCGTTCCTATTTTTTTTTATATTAAAAGTAACGAAAAAATGATGGAATTATCATATTTTAACCTAAAAATAATGTATTCCTTCTCTTTTTACGGTATACAAAATATTTAGTAGTCAAAGTGAATTGTATTTTGGGCAAAAACTTTATTTCGAGGTTTTATTTATTTAACTTAGCATTTTATTTGGAATAAAATTGGTTTTATCGTGATCATTGTTATGGATATAACAATATGTTTGCTATGAAACTAAACATATTTTATTTTAATTAATAAATATTTATGTGTGTAAATAAATTTTATTCAGAGTAAATTAAAAACACATATCTAAATTAATTTTATACGTTGTTCAAAATATGAAATATAAATATAAAACATTCAATATACCGTATAATAAACAACGAAAGTATAATAAAATATACTTTCGTAATATATCACTGAGAACAGATTTAGTTGAAAATATTTCGTCGAAACAACATTCAATTATTTGAAATAATGAAACTTCAGTTAAATCAACCAAAAATTTAATTCAACTTGCAAAAGTAATATCGTTGAACGTATCGAAACAAATATATTGTTGAATCAATCAAATTTCGTTTTCAGTGTATATATAATATACCGTATAATAAAAACAAATATCCGTTCGAGACGGGAAAAAATCGCGTCTCGTGTGATAGAGTGCAGATAAAAACGAAGATCGTTGTTTGTTTTTGCGAAGGATATCGTCGCTCGACTTTCGCGCAATTTTGGAAGATCGCGGCACACGCGTAAAGACGAGAAAGGGGAGGGAGGGAGGGGAGAATGGGGGGGACAAAGTGGCCATTACGAAAGAAGAGAGCATCGGAGTTCCTCGACGCGAATTTCGCCGTTGCTGCTCTTTTTCTCGCGGGTGTCTCGCTCGTCCTCACCTTCCCGGTGGGCAAGCAAATTCCCCCGGTCTCGTGTTACCCCGTGGGCCTCCCTCTCCCCGCGCTCTTCATATTCTTTTTAACTCTTCTCATCCTCATTATTATTCTTCTTCTTCTTCTTCTTCTTCGGCCCTCGCGCGCGTCTCTTTCCTTTCCCTCCCTCCCCCCTTTTTTTCTTCCTCCGCGCCCGTTTTCTCGGCATCCCTCCAACTCCGATGAGTCAGGTGCATCCCCGCGATCCCCTTTCGCACGCTCGTCCATTTTTACTTCCCATCCGAAAACGAGATTTGAGGGGAAAAAATGAAAAAATAATAAAAATAATAAAAAATAAAATAAAAAAAACGTAATTCCGCGCGAACTCGGCTCAATGGAATTTTTATTAACCTCTCGTTTCGTGATATGACGAAACGTTTGGTTTTTTTTTTCTTTTCGTTAAAATTCGCAGGGATTATGTAACTCGATTTTTTTTTCTCGCGTCTCGTTCGGTCTTGGCTTCGATCCGAGTCGCGGGCTTTATCGGAAGTTCCTCCCGGGTCGTCGGTGTTCCGATGGCGCGTATCGGACAGCCGATGAGTTTCTCTCCGATTCTCGTCGCTGTCGGACGCAGCCAGATAACGGGGGCGATCTCTCGTTCCCCAAGTTCGCCGATTAGCGCGCCAAACAAGAATAACGCGAATCGAGGGAAATAAAAGAACGTGGCGAGAGTATAAACGACGTTAATGATAATTTAAAAAAAAAGAGAGAAAGCATTGTAATAAAATGTTTGGCTTATTTTCAAATGAGACGGAAATAAATTACTTTTAAGACCGAATAAATCATTTTGACAAAATCTACTTATTTCGAAATATAAAATATCTATGTGCAATAGAGACATAATTAAATAACGATTTTCATTTTTAGCTTATAATTTCATTTGGATTCACTTCACGTTCAAGTGGAATGTCGGATATTATAATTGAATAATTCACTGAAAAGTTTAATGACTATATATATATTTTTATGGTAAATAATTGAACCTTTCACGCTAATGAACACGTGAGATATTTTTAATTGTTTAAAAGTTCATTCTAAATATATTTTTTTTTTCGATAAAAGAACGCATACAACGGTTTCTCATAAGACTCTGACTTATGTCGAACATATACTTTATCAAGATACAGTTTTTGCTTATTTTATCGATAACGGTACTTGAAATTTAGCCATGGAAAAATTGGATTAATGCTCTATATCGTAAAAAAAGAAGGTTTAATAGCAACAAGTAATTTTCATACTTTCATTAATACCTCCTTAACGCGTCTCGTTCCCTGGCTCGCAGGGGAGAAAACGATCCCTCGAGCGCGTGTGGCGTCGACGCTTCGGACAATGAGACGATACGCGAGGACTCGAAGAGAAAGGAGAAGCGGGAGGGGACAGCGCGCTCATTATTTCGTCGTTAAGTCGCGTCGATGTGACGAAACGGCTAATTGACTTTTCATTTTTCCAGCCTCTATTGTTTTCATTATTTTTATCACCTTTCTTTCGCATTCTTTTTTTTTTCCTTCGCCTCTTTTTTTCTCCTCAACGGCAACAGATTGTCATTGGTCAGGGAAGCTCTTTCTCCGTCTCTCTTTCTCTATCGTGCACTATGGAAAGCCCTTGACACACTGCGTTGCACAATCTTGCAACCGGCGCGCAAAGCTCTCTTCAATGGCGAAGAGAGCGTTGATAATGCAACGTGACACTAGCCACGATCGAGTCTTTTTTTTCTCTATCTCTCTCTCTCTCTCTTCCTTCGTGTCTTCGTCTTTTTTCTCTTATTTTTTTTTTTACTTTTTTCCTGCACCTAGCATTATCATTGTATCACGTGCTGTTTTACTCACTCGAGGCTCCTCTTCGCTGCGCTACACGTTAATTTACCGCCAGTTATACATGACCGAAGAAAAATGAGGAAATAATGATTTACTTCATTATTGACGTTTTTCTGAAAACTTATTTTGTTCCAATTAAGATTTTTTCGGAGATCGAGCGATTTGGACGGCTTATATGGGAAGGGGCACCAAATCATTATTTCGAACGACAATTAAATTGAGGAAAAAAATTTAATGATTTTTTATATCGATAACATTCTTTTGGAATTCTTAAAAAATTCGTAATATTTTTTTGAGACTTGGCTATTTAAACGAGAGATCTGGAGAAGCAACGACGAGTTCGTATCGTCGATTCAGATTGGATAAATTAAACTTTGATCGGAAACATTTTTGTTTATAAACAATTTTTTAAAATCATGTTTGAAGATTTAGCTATTCCTCAAGAAAAAACGAGAAAATCTGACGATATAAGTGACGTATAAATATACCATCTATAGATAAAATAATTTTTTATTAGTAAAATAAATTGAGAAACAATTTTAAAAAATTACAAACATTTTTGATGATTTGGCTGAGACACGCAGATGCAATGAATCGTTATGACAAATGACTGCAAATATAATTTTCATCAGGAAAATTAGTTCGAAAGCGATTTTTACAAAATATTTTAGGATATTCAGCTAGTATAGAAAACGTGAAAAAGTAACTATTCGACATTTAGAACAAAAAAAATGAAGAAAACATATTTTTTAACTGACTTTGGGAACAATTGAAAAATTTGAAACATTTTTCAAGAAATTTAAAATATTTTTGATAATTTATCTATATTTGGACGAGTGACGAGAGAAGTTTAAATACCTCGAACGAACAAAAATTAAGAAAAATTGAACCTTGACCAGGAAAGTCTGTTCAAAAAATATTTTCGATTTAATGTTTTTCCGAAATTAACTACTCGCCTAAAAGTGTTCAGAGATAACGAAAGTACAAAAAACAATTTTTTATCAATGAAACGAATTTCTATGGGTAATTAAAAAATAATGAAGAGAAATTTTTAATGATTCCTTTTTTTAATATTTGGCAAAGTAAGTGGAAAGGGCGACGAGTCGTAAGGCGCCGTCCCTGGGCCGGGAGCGCGTGTAAAAGCCGCGCCCGCTAATCTGGCATTCCATAATGTTGAATTTTCTCAAGAAACGACGCCTCGGGGATGAAAAAGGGAGGGCGGACAGGGTGCCGGATGCGCGAATATTCCCGGAAATGAATTATCTCGGGTTGTCCTTTCGTACTTCGAGAGACAATTGTCGATTTTTTGACGCGATTTGGAACTACTTTGCCGGTGGTTCGCGACTTACGAAAGAAGGCGCGCGCGCGCAAGAGAGAGAGAGAAAAAGACAGCCGCAAGCCGCTCTCCCGCCTCGGAGCTCGCCCGGCGGCGACGGCGGCGCGATCTTCCGCGGAGTGGGAGAAATTCCCGAGCGCGTTCGCCGGACGAGCTCCCGCGCTCAGTCGACGCTCGACGCTCTTCGCATGAATTTTGTACATTCTCCAATCTCGCTTCGAACTTTACCAAGAATTATTCTCTCGCTCTCGACCAAAATCTCTCCAAAAATAAATAAAAATAATACCGTACGAGACTCTATTTTTCATCGAAAAACTTTGCACCTTCGTCGAGATAAATGAGAATAACTAGAAAAATGTATACTTGGAGTAAATCGAAGAAAATTATTTCTTTTTCGACATGGATTATCGAGAAATGAAAAAATGCTAGATATTTGTCAACGCGGAATAAAGTTTCCTCCGAAGAGAAAAAGAGAGATCGTCGCTGATGCAAAATGTCTGGAGGGTCACCGAATGGGGATAAATGAGGGAGCGAATCGTCGCGAGGAGGCTTCGATTCCCCCGTATATACTTTTTAGATTCAATACCGTTCTCGCGTCTGGTAAAAAGGAAGGAATTATCATAATTCAGAGCAGGGACGTCCCTAGCGTGAATTCAGGGTCGGAAAAAAAGAGGAAGGACCGAAAGAAAGAACGAAGGAGAAGCGACCCTTCTCTCCTTTTTTTATTGTTGACCAGACGGTGAAAATAAAGAGGATGAAAAAAAAAAAAATTGCACGCCCTTTTCATTCAGCGTACGATATTCAAATTATAATATCGTAAAAATGCGTAACGTCTGCAGCGCAAGCTCGGGACGAATGCACTTACGAGTGCACTCGCGTTTTTTTTTATCACTGCCATTATTTTGTTTTATTTCCTCTTTTATTATCATCATTGTTATTATTATCTTTCTTTATTATAATGATTATTTTTGTTCGCAACATAAATCTGCTGTGTTTGAATGTCCCGAACGCCGCTCGCGACGAGCAAAAAGAGAGACGAACAAAAACGGATGAGGGAAGACTCGCGAAACTTTTTACCACGTTGAATATATATATATATATATATTTTTTTTTCGAGTCCGGACGATCTTTGCACTCGCCGAGAAAACCGTTACACGCGTAATAAACCATTTTTTTCTCGATTCCTTTTTTTTTTTTCTTCTTCGGCTTTCCTCTTTTTGCTCCGTTCAACGTGTGTCGGGAGCGTCGTCGGACCTCCCTCGAGATCGGGAACGGGACACGGAGCTGACAATAATATCTCACTTCTCTTCTAACGCTTTCCCGCTCCGGGGGAGCGACATTTTTTCCCGGCGCGCGCTTTTTTTAATCCTCGACGTGCCGGATAAAAATGGCGGCCATGATGACCGTTTTCGAGGCGTCTTTTCCTCCGTCACTCGTTCGTACCGACGCGATTCCCCCCTCGAGCTCTATTTTCACCGGAGCGCTTTTCCGCTCGCTCGTCGCCCCCGCGCTCTCGATCGAACGCCTCATTATCTCACTGTCGACTCTCTCTCGAAAGCTCTCTTCCGACTGATAAAGAGATAAGGGCGCGAGATATTTTTATACGCTTCTAAAAAAGGTTCGAGTGTCTCGACGAAACTCCCACCCATTATAGTCGACTCGGGCTCTACGGGGAAATTCGCTTTTCCCCTACTGCACTCTTACATATTTAAGACGATGCCGCAGATCCCAGGCAGCTGGAAAATGCGATTGGTTCAAGCTTCTTTGATTCTTTGTCAATGAGAATAATATTTTTATAGCCCACGCAGGTTAAGGAGGTTGGATGTAGCCATTTGTAAATGGCGAAAATAAATGAAGTTTTACGTGTTAAAAGTATAGGGAATCGAAATTTGTTAAGGACACGATGAAAATTTGAAATAACG